>PVIU01002632.1:0-166256 GCA_004026605.1 Ondatra zibethicus
TTACCATCCCTGACTTCAAACTCTATTACAGAGCTACAGTAATGAAAACAGCTTGGTATTGGCATAAAAACAGAGATGTTGACCAATGGAATCGAATCGAAGACCCAGATATTAATCCACAAACATATGAACACCTCATATTTGACAAAGAGGCTAAAATTATACAATGGAAGAATGAAAGCATCTTCAACAAATGGTGGTGGCATAAGTGGATGTCAACATGTAGGAGAATGAAATTAGACCCTTATCTGTCACCCTGCACAAAACTCAAGTCCAAATGGATTAAAGACCTCAATATAAATCTAACCATACTGAACCTGATAGAAGAAAAAGTGGGAAGTAGCCTGCAATATGTGGGCACTGGAGACCAGTTCTTGTGTAAAACCTCAAGGGCACAGACAATAAGAACAACAATGAACAAATGGGACCTCCTGAAACTGAGAAGCTTCTGTAAAGCAAAAGACACAGTCATTAAGACAAAAAGGCAACCTACTGAATGGGAGAAGATCTTCACTGACCCCACATCAGACAAAGGCCTGATATCCAAAATATACAAAGAACTCAAGAAACTAGACATTAAAATTCTAAATACCCCAATTAAAAAATGGGGTAAGGATCTGAATAGAGAATTCTCAACAGAAGAAGTTCGAATGGCCAAAAGATACTTAAGGTCATGTTCAACTTCCTTAGCAATCAGGGAAATGCAAATCAAAACAACGTTGAGATACCATCTTACACCTGCCAGAATGGCCAAAATCAAAAACACCAATGATTCCCTATGTTGGAGAGGATGTGGAGTAAGGGGAACTCTCATCCATTGCTGGTGGGAATACAAACTTGTGCATCCTCTTTGGAAATCAGTGTGGCAGTTTCTCAGGAAGTTGGGAATCAACCTACCTCAGGATCCAGCAATACTATTCTTGGGAATATACCCAAGAGAAGTCCAATCATACTACAAAAGCATTATGCAACTATGTTCATAGCAGCATTGTTTGTAATAGCCAGAACCTGGAAACAACCTAGGTGCCCCTCAATGGAAGAATGGATCAAGAAAGTGTGGATTATATACTCATTAGAATACTACTCAGCGGTAAAAAACAATGACATCTTGAAGTTTGCATGCAAATGGATGGAAATAGAAAACGCTATCCTGAGTGGGGTGACCCAAACCCAGAAAGATGATGATGGTATGTACTCACTCATTAGTGGACCCTAGCCATAAAATAATGGACACTAAGCACTTAGCTCACAAGCCCAGAGAAGCCGAGTAGCAAGGTGAACCCAAAGAAAGCATATATAGATCCTCCTGGAAGTTGGAAGCAAACAAGATCATCAAGCAAAAGTTGGAAGCCAGGGGGCGGGGATTGAGGTGGGGGGTAGAGTAGTAGGGGAAGGGGAGAGGGGGAAGGAGAAGGGAGAAGGACTGGGGAGAGCTTGGGGGAGTGGGAGGGTGAAGTTGGAGGAAAGGTGGACATTGGAGAAGGGAATAAGATATCTACATTAAGAGAGTCATTTTAGGGTTGGCAAGATACTTGGCCCTGGGGATCCCAGGTGTCCATGGGCATGTCCCCAGCTAGGTATTTGGGCAGCAGAGGAGAAGTGCCGGAACTAGCCTTGTCCCATAGTCACATTGATGATTATCTTGATCACCATCATAGAAATTTCATCCGATAGATGGAGATAGAGACAGAGACCCACATTCACATCAGAGCAATGGATTGAGCCCCCAAATGCAATTGAAGAGTACAAGGTGCAGGTGAAGAGTACAAGGTGCGAGAAGATGAGTAAGGAAGTTAGGACCGTGAGGGGCTGGTCCACCTACTGAGACAGTGTGCCTGAATTAATGGGAGCGCACCAATCCAGCTGGACTGGGACTGAATGAGCATATGATCAAACCAGACTCTCTGAATGTGGCGGCGAAAGGGAGGAGATGGAGAACCCATCAACAATGACACCAGGACCTATCTCTTCTGCATGTATTATCTTTTTGGGAACCGAATCTTTTTGGATGCACTCCTTCCTAGGCTGGGAGGGGGGGGTGGGCCTTGGACTTCCAACAGGGCAGGACACCATGCCCTCTTTCTAGGAAGAAGGGGGAGGGAGGAGGCGTTGGGGGTAGCGGGAGGGGACCGGGAGAAGGGGAAGAAATGTAAAACTTTTATTTCTTTAATTATGTTTTTGAATGGAAAAAACAAAACAAAACAACAAAAAAAGAAATCTCTTCATTCCCTACTGTCATTTAATTCTGAACGCTACTACGGATTTGGTGCTTTTTTGTATGTATATCTTAATTCCTTATCATAATTCTTTTTGTTACTAAAATCCCTGCATACTGAATTCTGCCTACTGAACTCTGCCTTTGTGTCTGCTCCTCAGAGGACTCCACTAACACACAGATTGGAAACCCAGTGTTACCAAACAGTGGGGCAGTCTGAGGGAAGGAATCAGCACGTCTGGCACAGGAGGGGCTGGGGAACAATTGGAAATGTTTAATGACATGAAATTTCTGTAACAAACCCAATACGTTTTATATTCTAAATTAAAAAGTAGTGAAAGGTGGTGTCTTAGGGTTTCTATTGCTGTGAAGAGATACTGTGTCATGACAACTGATATATAGGGAAATATTTAATTGGGTGGCTTACAGTTCAGCAGTCCAATCCATTATCATCATGGCAGGGCATGGCAGTACACAGGCAGACATGGTGCTGGAGAAGGAGCTGAAAAGTCTACTTCTTCAGCAGGCAACTGGAAGTGAACTAAGATACTGGGCGTAATTTGGGCGTGTATGCGACCTCAAAACCCTGGCGCACTGACACACTTCCTCTAGCAAGGCTGCACCTCCTAATAGTGCTATTTTCTAAGAGCCTATTGGGGGGGTGTTACATTCAAACTACCACAGCTGGGAGAAGCAGTTCTTAAATTTGGGTGACAGGAGCCTCTGTAATGGATGTGGTGGCACATGCCATTAGTCCCAGCCCTCAGGAGGCAGAGACAAATGGATCTCTGAGTTCAAACCATAGCATTTCTAGGTGGGGTTAAATGAATTCAGTCTCCACAAGGGTGGTGAAACTGAAAGATTTCAGGGAACCGTAGTTCATTTAAAGAAGTAACACACTATCATTGGTGTTTTTGATTTTAGCCATTCTGACAGGTATAAAATGGTATCTTAATGTTGTTTTGATTTGCATTTCCCTGATTGCTAAGGAAGTTGAACATGACCTTAAGTATCTTTTGGCCATTCGAACTTCTTCTGTTGAGAATTCTCTATTCAGATCCTTACCCCATTTTTAATTGGGTTATTTAGAATTTTAATGTCTAGTTTTTTGAGTTCTTTATATATTTTGGAGATCAGGCCTTTGTCTGATGCGGGGTTGGTGAAGATCTTCTCCCATTCAGTAGGTTGCCTTTTTGTCTTAATGACAGTGTCTTTTGCTTTACACAAGCTTCTCAGTTTCAGGAGGTCCCATTTATTCATTGTTGCTCTTATTGTCTGTGGTACTGGGGTTATATGTAGGAAGTGGTCTCCTGTGCCCATGTGTTGCAGACTACTTCCCACTTTCTCTTCTATCAGGTTCAGTGTGGTCGGATTTATATTGAGGTCTTTAATCCATTTGGACTTGAGTTTTGTGCATCTATCATATGGATCTATTTTCATTCTTCTATAGGTTGACATCCAGTTATGTCCGCACCATTTGTTGAAGAGGCTTTCTTTCTTCTATTGTATAATTTTAGCTCCTTTGTCGAAAATCAGGTGTTCATAGGTTTGTGGGTTAATATCCGGGTCTTCGATTCGATTCCATTGGTTGACATCTCTGTTTTTATGCCAATACCAAGCTGTTTTCATTACTGTAGCTCCAGGTGTCCACGGGGATGTCCCCAGCTAGGTCCATGGGCAGCAGAGGAGAGGGTGCCTGAACTGGCCTTCCCCCATAATCACACTGATGATTATCTCGAATATCACCATAGAATCTTTGTCCGGCGATAGATGGAGATAGAGAGAGAGACCCACATCAGAGTACTGGACTGAGCTCCCAAGGTCCAGTTGAAGAGGAGAACGAAGGAGAAGATGAGCAAGGAAGTCAGGACTGCGAGGGGTTGGTCCACCCACTGAGACAGTGTGCCTGATCTAATGGGAGCTCACCAATTCCAGCTGGATTCGTGGTGCGGGAGAATTGTCTGTATTCTGTCCATCATGATTTAAATAAACGCTGATTGGCCATTAGCCAGGATGTATAGGTGGGACAACCAGACAGGAAGTAGAGGCGGAGCAAGGAGAATAGAATTCTGGGACGCAGGAAGCTCTCTTCGCACTCCTGCCTGGACCATCGAAGAAGCAGGATGTGACCTGCCCTGCGGAGAAAGGTACTGAGCCATATGGCTAACATAGATAGGGATAATGGGTTAATATAAGCTATAAGAGCTAATGGGAGGCCTGAGCTAATGGGCCAATCAGTTCATAATCTTCTGGAGACCTCTGTCTGAATTTCTTTGGGACTTGCCGACTGTGGGACCTGGTGGGAGGCCAGAAACCCCAACTAGCAAGCCAGCCCTCTCACTACAGACTCAGACTCAAGGAGCATGTGATCAAACCAGACCCTGAATATGGCTGACAATGGGGGCTGACTGAGAAGCCATTGATAATGGCACTGGGACTTGTTTCTCCTGCATGTACTGGCTTTTTGGGACCCTAGTCTATTTGGATGCACACCTTCCTAGGCCTGGATGGAGGGGGGAGGGCCTTGGACTTCTCACAGGGCAGGGTATCCTGCCCTATCTTAAGGCTGGAGGGGGAGAGAGGAGGGTGAGTGGGGAAGCGGGAGGGGGATGGGAGGAGGGGAGGAAGTGGAAATTTTTGAATGGAAAAAAAACAAGAAAAATAAAAACCAAGGTCAGATCTTGTTAAAAAAAAAAAAGAAGTAACAAGCACGCACACACACACAGGCATGCATATTCTTTTCCAGGTTTGAATTAGAAATTTTGTCGTTGATCAGAAAAGGTCTGTCAAACAGCTCCAGCTCCGGCAGCTCTGGTTCTCCTGCCTGAGACTCTTTGAGGAAGGACCGCAAAGGTTCATCACTCTTCCCGTCCGAATCAGGGTATTTCCTGAGATATAGATCAGTAAAATGGTTGAATCCAAACTTTCATTTCTTACCTAAAGGTTGAGGACAGGTCTTAACACTTTCCCTATGCAGTTGTAAATATGTATTATTTGGGCCAGGGAGCCAGCACGTTTGTTGTGGCGTAAGACAGATTATTTGTGTCCCAGCTGACAACCGGTGGCAGTATACTACACCGCAACTTAAAAGAAGAGGTCATGTGGAAGTCCCAGGCTAAATTTATTGAACTATATTGGTCCAGCTTTGCATAAGTATAGAACTGTATGCTGCTTCAGCTGTAACACTGTGCACCACAAAGGCGTTAGATGCAGCAGGACTTTTACACGAACAGTCATAACAAAGATTTGTTGAGCGCCAACCGAGCAGAACGGTTTGCTCTTTTGGGATTCATCCACGGATGAGACTCAAATTCCAGTTTACTCTGCTGTGGTTAAAGGCTCCATGCAAACTTTCCTAGATTATTCACAAAGAGTTCTAGGATGTCCTCTCCAAAATCAACATGATATTTTTTTTCAAGACCACAGAAACGTGGCCGATTTAATGGTGAACCAGGCACAGATCCACTGCAGCCGACCTAAACACTCACCCTTGCAAAACTCTTTCTTTATTCCACCACCTAGAGTTGTATCCCGGGTGGCTGGCCAGACTGTCAAAAAAAGCAAAAGCGGAAAAAGTCCTCCCGTAAACCTTTCTGCCGGGAAACCGGAAGCCTCGGAAGACAAAGGCGCGTGTGTGACTCGCGCGTGTCCCCTGTACAGGAGACATCTCTGCTACCCGACAAGGAAGCCTCGTACCGGGTCGTCCCTGCCCTTGGAGAACATTCCCTGTTCTGCAACCAAGGATTGATCAGATCACTCCTCAGAGAAGGGCGAACGCGCCCCCTCGTGGCGCCACGCAGCCCCAGAGCCGGGTCCGGAACTGAGCGGTCCTACGGAACCTCGGCGGTGTGGTTCTGGTTTCCGGCGGGAAGAGGGACCCGAAGGACCCGGGCGAAGAGGCTCCCTTGGCTTCCTTGGCGGTCATGGCTACTACGGTCGGAAGGCTGCTGCTTTGCCGGCCCAGCCCGGGCGGCGGGGCCCGCTGGAGTGAGTTTTCGCGTCCCCAGCCTGGGAAGACAATCTGCTGTGCAGAATCGGGGAAAGAGAAGGGACGCGGGCACGGGAGGCGCTTGCCGGGCTTTTTGGAAGCAGCCCTAGGGAGCAGTCCTAGTCTCCTGCAAACGTCCCCATCTCCTCTAGGGAGTGAATACTTGTGCTTGCCTGGCCAAGTTCCTTGCTTTGAGGTTTGGAAGAAAAGTCCAGCGTTTCTCGTGCCAGATGTTGATAGTTTGGGCATGGGCTTTCCGCTCTCATGGAACTTTCTTGTCCCCTCCCAGACACTTTCCAACTCCAACATTGCTTCCTTTCCACCGAGTCTGGTGTCGTTTCCTCCCACTTTCTTTTGGGACGCCACTGAGAAAATAGGTGGATGTGAGAGAAAACCAGAGGTTTTCTAGCTAAGCGGGCCTATGCTAAGCAAAATTGTTAATGCTATAAAGTGGTGGTATAAATATGGCCCGGCGAGTTTTTGACCTATGTTCTGCAAAAATTCTGTTGCTTTCTCTAACAGGCCTATAGTAAGCTATTCATTTATTCAGTCTTTCATTTCTTCATAGGATTTATAGCGACATCGCCAGCTGCTCAGCTGTCACCCACCGAACTGACAGAAATGAGGAACGAACTTTTTAATAAAGAGAAAAGTAGGCAGTTATCGTTAACTCCCCGAACAGAAAAGATCGAAGTTAAGCATGTTGGGAAAACTGATCCTGGCGTCGTCTTCTTGATGAACAAAAACATTTCAACTCCCTACAGTTGTGCCATGCGTAAGTAGCAGAATCAGTGTACGGCCCTGACCATTTGACACGAGCTACACAGAACACTGCAGAGAGGAAAGTGCTGTAATTGCTTTGTGAGGCTAAGGAATTTCTTGTTTGTCCTTCACGGTCCCTTTTACTTTGTGGGTACTGCGGATATGGCAGCGTTTCTGTGGCATGCAGATTGTCTCCAAGTTTGCTTGAATGTGACTAAGCTTAGGGTTCTTGGTGCTGGGAGCCTTTATCCTGCAGGTCTCATTGAAGTATTTTGAGTTTTTGTTTTTTCCTACCGTTTCCTTTTTAGTTTTTTTTCCTAACCGAATATAACTCTCATCTGCTTGCTACCTGCCCCTTGTGTTGTGGTTTTGTTCAGTACAGATACTCAATGTATGAATGGAGATGTTAAGCGTAATGTGGGTTAAAAGTTAATTGTTTTGTTTATATTGTTCAAGAGAGCCTTGGGCTTATATATATGATTTGGTGTGGAAATGAAGGGGTTAAAGACATTTGGATAGGGCTTTGATACACATTATATTTAAATTGCATATCTCCAAATAGTAGATAGGAACGAATGGCTGTGTAGTTTAAACTTTTAAGAGACTCAGTAATAATACCATTTCAGTAATTGACAGTATTAGTTGCCAGCTGAAACTGGTTTAAGGCATGCATTCTCAGCCTCCCTCTACTCTTGACATTTAAACAAGCACTGATGGTAATTACTCATTTGATATTCACGTATTGCTTAGCCTTGCTGTGTGGTACAGGCGATTACAGAGGAGAGTAAGACAAACCGACGGCCCCAATGGAGCTCTATACATACCGTCTGCAGAGATGAAGATTCTGAGCCATACTTGTCTTGACCTTTAAGACCTTTGTTATGGAACTTAATGCTAGTTTATATGTTAGACTCTGTAGTTTGACCATTTTTGTGAATATGTGTAAAACGTGTATTTAGGGTTAGAATTTCTTAGGGTAGGGTAATGGAACAGATTAGAGGTGATTGGTTTACATGTGAACTTACATTTATAATTTTACAGTGGTAACTACATGATTTTATTTGAAATGTCTGTAATGCAAGAATATAAAGAAAGAGGTGGTTTGGGAGCAAGACTCAAGGATAATTTAAACAAATTTACGTGAATGTATAGATATATTTTCCTTTTCTTCTGACTTGTGTGTGAATGAATCCATGTATCCATGTTGTTTCCCTTTGACTATTTAATTATAGCTCTTTGAAGATTATTTTATTAATTGGAAAATTAATTTAAAACTACACTTACTGTAATAGCTTTTGTTAAATAGGTAGTTTGTTAGTAATGCTTTTGTGTGTTGATGTTTTCTTTTAAAATTTATCATATGTAAAATATATAATATTTCTGCAAAAATAGTTGGTAGAATTTTGCTCTCCATTATTTTGTTTCAGAACATATCAGTTAAACATGTAACTTTTCACGTTGGATTTTGTTAGACTTAGATCATCAATCCAGTTTGCATTCACAGATTTAAGTGAGTGGTACTGCAGGAAGTCCATTCTGGCGCTTGTGGACGGACAGCCGTGGGACATGTATAAGCCTTTGACCAAGTCCTGCGAGATTAAATTTCTTACTTTCAAAGACCCTGACCCAAGAGAAGTGAATAAGGTATTTTCTTGCCTCCTCCAGCTTTTTTTCTCTTCCTTTTAAATCAAACCTATATTCTATGAAGTATAAAATCTAAAAATAAGGCCAAACGCCTATGTGGTATTCTACTAGTGTTTTACTGATCAGCTTAAGTATTTTTGTAGCTCAAAATACTAGTGGTATCAACTTGTTTGTATGTCGGATTGAGAAAACTATAGGGTATGTCATTTATGCTCATAACCTTTGGTAACTCTCTGTGTAATTGGGAGTTCCACTTCCACTGATATAACTTGAATTTGGTCTGAAATCAAACCATTGTCTGTGGATGATTTTAGTAACTTTCTGACTCTGTTCTACCCCAACTACCTCTTAGAACATCATCCTTTGAAGTTCTGTTACATTTTATGAGTGACTTTCTGGGGGTCTTGTCATTGATCCCTGAAGAACTTGCCTACTTGCCTGCATGGTAAAGTGGACATAGCTTTCTGGGGTTTTGCATGACGTGCCTCCAGCCTGCTGTTTTAGTCTTACCCTCTATTGGATCTCCACCCCCGCCCCTTTCTTGCTCTGACCACATGAGAGTACTTGGTGGCGAATGATTTATACTTTATTATCCTCCCTGCTTTTGCTGATGCTCTTCCTTCAGTGCAGATCACTTTCTTTCCCGTTTAGCACTCTGTTTATGTGTTATGGTTCAGTTAAAATACCATTTGCGCTGTGGAACTTACTAGGTTTCATCTTGTCAAAATTCTTTAGGCTCTAGCAACACTTGGCTAGTGTCTCTACATACAGTATTTTTATCTTATTGCTGGCTGCATTAGACTCCTTCTGTGAACACAGAGATAGTTTCCTTTTTAGGTCTAGTCTTTCACTTCAGGAAATGTTCAGTAAACATCTGTTGAAATAACATACTTAAACAAGACAATGTTAAGAGCCTTTAGTAGTAGTAGTAACACTGAGGTACTGGTTTAAGTAATTGACAGATGTTCATTTGATCTCATACAAACCCTAGAGAGCAGGTGATTTTCTTCCTATTTTCCATGAATAAATGATAAAGAGAACTTACACACCTTGACTAAGGTTACTAGTTACAAAGTAGTAAAGTCTGGATGTGATCCTGGGTATTTTGGCAAAAGTGTAATAGATTTTTGATTGTATTAATGGCATAATTGCCCTGGATGAGTGGGCAGGTATTGGAAAAATATATGCTAAGCCAAGAGTTGGTTTAAGTTTTAGTACTGTAGAAACTTTAGTGAATCTTAGTATGTTACATTTGTGTGTGTTTTTCTTTCTTTAGGCATACTGGCGTTCTTGTGCCATGATCATGGGCTGTGTAGTAGAAAGGGCCTTCAAAGACAGTTATGCAGTCAGCTTGGTGAGAGCACCAGAAGTTCCTGGTAATATATACATTGATATTTATACTTTTAAGATCTGTAAATGTTTTGGTATTGGTTTTTGATTATATACAGAGTTTATTTCTGATTTTATCTAGTATAAGACTAGGCATGTACTTCATGTATTGTAGGTAATACAGTTACTATGTTAGGTTGAAATGTGAAGTAATCAGATGTCAGTAATTAATACAGTGAAAGTAGTTACTATTGCATACAAATGTTTTGGAATTACACTGTTATAGTGTTTTTTTCCATTTTAAGACTATTTCTAAACTGAATTTGTGAGAGGGTGGGAGAATGGGCAGATGGGTAGGCTGCCGAGAAGAGCTGTGCTTTAGGGTGGTTCTTCAGAAACATGACCAGAGGGAGCAGCTTGGTGATGAGGTGCAAGGGTCCATAATTTTGTTAACCCCAGAAGTTCTCGTCATTAGGTATAGCAGCGATGTGTGAAATTAATGTGTGTGTGTGTGTGTGTGACAAAATGCATGAAAGAAGCTCAGATGCGTCTAAGAACAAAAAATTGAAAAATGAAGTTTTCTAAGAAATAAGAATTTGGGCATTTTCTGTAGAGTTATATTTGTATCCATTTGTAGAGTTAGGGGTGATTGCTAACTTTTCTTTCTGTGATCTAACTAATCAATTGTTGCAGATTAAAAACTTCTTGCTCTAACTGATTTGGCTTACTTTTTCTTTTTTCTTGCTGTTGGATTCACAGTAATCTCTGGGGCCTTCTGCTATGATGTAGTTTTGGATAAGAGGCTGGATGAATGGATGCCAACAAAAGTAAGTCTTCTCTTTGGAGCATTCTTTTCTGAGTGTGTTATACTCTGCTAAAATGGTGCTGTCAGTACTGCTGAATGGTTCTGCACATTGAGGACAGTTAGAGAATCTCTCCAAGAGTATTATCGGTGTGCCTGCCTAATCTCTCATCCATCCATTCATCCTTTTTCTATAACTATATTGTAAACACATCTGTTGGTGATTTTTCAGCTTATTTGTATATTTATTTGGATTAGGATATTCATAATAGTGAAGTCAGACATAGTGTACTTTTATGTCTTGTTTGACTTTCTCTTTTTTGTTTGTCTATTTATTCTTTGTATGAGACAAGAGTCTTACAGTATAACCCTGACTTCGTGGAACTAATTTTAGATCACGCTGACTGCAGACTCACAGAGGTCTGCCTGTCTTTGCTTCCTGAGTGCTGGGGTTAAAGGTGTGTACCACCACACCTAGCTTTTGAGGTGCCTTTCTTAAGGTAGTAGTTTTAAGACATCCAGAATATAAGATACAGAAGCTGGACTGGAGAGTTGGCTCAGTAAGAAGGCTTGCTGGGTGCTGTTTAGCTTTTTGTCAACTTGACAGATGCTGGAGTCATAGGGGAAGAATGACTTCAGCTGAGAAGAGTTCCTACCAGATTGGCCTGTGGACAACTCTGTATAGAGTTTTCCTAGTTAGTGATTGATGTAGGAGGGCCCAGCCCATTGTGGGTAGTGCTATCCCTGGGCTGGTGCGCTTGGATGCTATAAGAAGGCAGGCTGAGCAACCAATGGGAGCAGACTATTAAGCAGTACTACTCCATGGCTCCTGCTTTTGGTTCCTGCCCTGCCCTCCTTTGATGATGGCTTGTGATGTGGAAGTGTGAGTGAAGTAAACTCTCCTCCATGACTGTGCTTGTGGTCATGGTGTTTTCACAGCAGTAAAAGTCCTAAGACAGCATGCACTTCTCAGTGCAGATCTCGAGTATCCCTGTAAAAAGCTGAGTGGGACTGTACCTACCTGTTGCCCTGGTACTGTTGGGGGTGCTGGAGCAGAGATGGGAGGATCATGGGGGGTTTGCTAAGCATCAGCCTGGCCTCAGGTCCTGTGACTGACACTGATGGGAATATGGTAAAGAGAGACAGAGCAGGACACCTGATGTCCGCATGTATCCCTCACCCCAACAGGTTCACATATACCACCCACTACACAGACATGCACGCATGCACACACACCCCATATACATATGCATGTGTATGCTTGAGCTTATCTTGTTGGTTAATGTTGTGTTAGAGGACATGGAGCCATACTT
Source organism: Ondatra zibethicus (assembly GCA_004026605.1). Classification (NCBI taxonomy): domain Eukaryota; kingdom Metazoa; phylum Chordata; class Mammalia; order Rodentia; family Cricetidae; genus Ondatra; species Ondatra zibethicus. The sequence goes on from PVIU01002632.1 coordinate 12,054, forward strand.
ACTTGGGTCCCCAGAGCAGAGTTTGAAAACTGCCACCTTACACTGTTTTAGCATTGTGCATACAGTGAGCATTCTGTATATGCAGGAGTCATATCAAGAGCCAGATGAGGCTGGAGAGATGACTCGGCAATGAAAAGAGCACTTGCTGTCCTGACTGAGGCCCTGGGTTCTGTTCCTGCCACCTGTATCAGGCAGCTCACAACTGTCTGTAACTCCAGTTCCAGTTGATCAGACGCCCTCTCCTGGCTTCTGTGGGCACTTGCACACACACAGAGACATACAAATAAAATACATAAATTTTTTTAAAGGAGTGAGTTTAACTAAGATTCAGAAATGAAAGATTGTCCCAAATAGCAATGACATATGTAACAAAAACCTCAACTAATTGTATATTTTCTGCCTCATTTAAAAATGGCGGTCCTGATTGATCTGGGATATGCTACATGACCAGCGAAATTGAGGGATGAAAACACTGATACTTTTCTCCTGCATTTACTTATTTATTATTTGTTTTATTGAGCTCTACATTTTTCCCTGCTCCCCTTCCTTCCTCTCTCCTCTCCTTCAACCCTCTCCCATGGTCCCAATTTACTCAGGATATCTTGTCTTTTTCTACTTCCCATGTAGATTGGACCCATGTATGTCTCTCGTAGAGTCCTCATTGTTGTCTAGGTTCTCTGGGATTGTGATTTGTGGGCTGGTTTTCTTTGCTTTATGTTTAAAAACCACTTATGAGTGAGTACATGTAATAATTGTCTTTCTGGGTCTGGGTTACCTCACTCAATATGTTTTCTAGAGTCATCCATTTGCCTGCAAATTTCAAGATGTCATTATTTTTCTCTTCTGTGTAGTACTCCATTGTGCAAATGTACCACATTTTCCTTATCCATTCTTCGGTGGAGGGGCATTTAGGTTGTTTCCAGGTTCTCACCATGACAGTGCTGCTATGGACATAGCTGAGCACATGTCCTTGTGGTTCGATTGAGCATCCTTTGTATATTTACGCAAAAGTGGTATTACTGGGTCTTGAGGAAGGTTGTTTCTTAATTTTCTGAGAAATCGCCATACTGATATCTAAAGGGGCTGTACCAGTTTGCACTCCCACCAGCAATGCAGGAGTGTTCCCTTTACCCTACAACCTCTCCAACATAAGTTGTCATCAGTGTTTTTGGTCTTGTCCATTCTTACAGGTGTAAGATGGAATCTCAGAGTCGTTTCTTGCAGTTATTGTTTAGTTATAGTTTTAGTCATGTGTACACAGTATGCAGTCTTTATGCCTCACTGCTTATTAATGTTTCTACTTGTGTTATCATTTTAGTAAGCATTTATTTGTATATTTTGGGTGAAATATTAAGATTTTCTCTGCAGATTTATCTTTAACAGTTTCACTATCTTACAAGATTTTTAGTTTGTAAAATTGAAAAGATTGTAAAAATATTGTGAATGAAAAGTGTCCTAATAAATGAGTTTTTCCTTCTTTTAAACGATCCCAGAGAACCTAGACAACAATGAGGACTCTAAGCACTAAGTATGCAGTGTTGTCTTTCTGAGTTATGGAGAAAAGATTTTGGGTGAATGGTTTCTAGCAGTTTGTTTTTTTTCCCCAGGAGAACCTGCGTTCTTTCACAAAAGATGCCCATGCTTTAATGTTTCGGGACCTTCCCTTTGAAACTCTGGAAGTTGATGCAAAAGTAGCCTTAGAAATCTTTCAACATAACAAGTAAGTGTTGGCTGCATTCTCTTAAGAATAGCATATAATGATGAAAACTCAGCTTTTAAGTAGTTTTGTCTTTTTATTTTAGTTAATATATATATTTTTCAAGTACTGCTGGTTGAGCTGTATTTCCAGCCCTCCTTTCCTGTTGAGTGCTAGACACAGTGTCATTAAGTTGTGCAGGCCGACTTTGCAGTCCTCATCCTCCTGTCTTAGTGTTTGGGAGCCTGGGGTTGTGGGCCCTTACGCTTCCATACTCAGCAGGAATTTTTATCTTTGATTTATGTAAGGCATCATTTTAATTTTTTTGCCCTAAGATTTATTCTTCTTTATCATATTTCTCTTTCTGTGTTGTCTGTGTTCATCTCATTGCTGGTTCCCTGAGGAAAGTGGTCCCTATTCCGTCAATAATTCCCTTGCTGGGTTTTAGTGTCTGCTTTTAGGCCAGCCCTTCTCTTTTAATCAAGCTAGCGTGTTTCCCTTGTTTCCCCTCTGAAGTGATAACCTGTGTTTAAAACGGTATGCTTTTGTGTGCACAGCAGCCTTTCCCTCGTGGTCTCCCAGTCTCAGTGGGAAGGTTAAAACTGAAAATGCAAGTAGTTTGGACAGTGTTTATGTATTTAGGTCATACTTTTCTCTGTGTGAAATAGCCATATGGTGGGTTTGCCAACATTTCAAATCCTGCTTGGCTTCTTCAGTCTCTTTTCACCTTAAAATTTGTAGTTTCCCTTCTACTTGTGTTGTTAAGACCAAACTGAATTTGAGAATTCATGTACTAGATAACATTACAGAGACTTTAAAGGGAAATATTTGTTGAAAACAGAAACACTGTGGCCTAAAGCCACAGTGTACACCTTGGAATTAGTGAAGGGCGTGGATGAGAATTTCCTTAGGAAATTGGCCACGAACTCAGACCCTTATAGGAATATTTTGTCATAAATGTATCAAGAGGCTCCTCAACGTATTGTGTAGCTTAGCATCTTGTAAAGCAGTATACCTCTTTGCAAGTACCCTCCAGAGACATCGATCTGAAGTGATAAGCCCACATAGCCTAGGTGCAAAGCAAGGCCTCCCGAGGGGTAGAAGACAGCGTTCTCCAAAGGACTGGCTGGGAAGCCCTTTCCTGTGAAGTGTCTGTGACATATCCTAGTTCAGTGCACTTTGTACTAACGTATGTTTAACTGAACTAGAGAGTAGATAGTACGTAGTGCCATAGGTCAAACCATCCTGTAGCATTGATGCTGTAAGACAATTCCTGGGTTATCAGAGCTTATCAGCTTCCTTTCTGACAAAAGTCAAGGCACACATAATAGGAATATTATTAAGCCATTTATCTAATTTTATTAAAATTTCTAGTGGCTATATAAAAATGTTAAAAGAAAATCTGTGATACTAAAATGTTACTTTAACGTATTATCAGTATCAAAGCTGCTAAGTATTTATATTCTCTCCATTCTGAAATGTTCAGAGTCCAGTGTGCATTTACATTTAGGGCATATCCAAGGGAATTGGCCCTCCATCTGCCTTGGGTGTAAATCGGTGCATTCCACTGTATCCACAGTTCATGACCTCATGTTCATGTCCACTGGATATCTACTTGGGACTGAGGATAAACGAACAAGTTCTTAGTAAGCATTTATCTGGGCCTTGCGTTCTGCATGCGTACTAATTAGTTATAGTGACAGCTGGGTAAGCTCAGGGACTTCAGGCACTGGAATTGGTAGGATTTGTATGGTAGTGATACAGGGTGTGGTGTTAGAAGGATCAAAGAAATCTCTGGTTTTTCACTAATATGAACAGTTTTAAGAAAGGAAATTTATGAGAAACAGGTTTAAATTAGAAAAGGAGGAGACGTTTTTGTTGTTCCATTTGGTGACTGGTGGGTTAAGGTGTTTGTGGGATGTCAGGAAGTTTTGGATCTCCAGGACAGAGGAGAGACGTGGTTGGGAGCAGGGTATGGGAGAACTAACTGCGTCAGTGGAAGCCAACACTTGTAAGTCAAGAAGTGACTTTAAGGCAGATGCTTAAGTGAAAATGAGGGTCTAGGATAGACTGTCCTTAAAAGGAAGGGAAGTGAAGGGTGGCTAAGGAGCTGGGTTAGCAGGCAGCTGGCATGTCACTGAAGCCGCGGAAAGAATGCTGCGAGAAGTGGAGAGGAGCAAAGTGAAGCATCAGAAGTGTTCACTCGACGTCGGTGGTGGTGGCACACACCTTTATTCCCAGGCAGGCGGGTCTCTGTGAGTTCAAGGCCAGCCTGGTCTACAAGAGCTAGTTTCAGGACAGGCTCCAAAGCTACAGAGAAACCCTGTCTCAAAAAAAACCACACACACACACACACAAAATGTCCACTCAGTTGGCAGCCATCGTGCTGTGAATTTAGCGAGAGGAGTTTAGTGGTGCTGTGGGACCGGAGCCTGAGAAGAGGGAAGTGAGGATTGGGAAGCCCCAGTTGAAGCAACTGCTGCAGCTGAAGTGGAAATGGCATCTTCAGGTGTTTCTGGATAGTTGGAGTTTGATTTTTTTTTCTTTTTTGGTGCTGCTTTTCAGGTATAAGGTGGACTTCATAGAGGAGAAGGCATCTCAGAATTCTGAGAGAATAGTCAAGTTACACAGGTAAGCACCTGAAATTGGGTGGCTATGCTATAGTAAGCCTGGCTGTGTTCCCCTAGAGCAGTAGATGCGTGTGTACAGTATTGTGTGTCACTGCCTTCCTCTGTTGCTTTGTTAGTGTTTCTGTGGCAACTGGAAGTTTCACAGATCTCTAGGGACAGTTGTGTTTTTTGTTTTTCATTTTATGTATTTTCTACCATTCTGTATTTGCTTGAGACAGGGCTTCTTGTAAACTGGCCTCAAATATGTGATACTCCTGCTTCAGCTTCCTGAGTGTTGGGATTACATGTAGGCGGAAGTTTCCTGTCTCAGAGCCGCTCAGTTCCAAATACCTGGCAGTTGCTTCCCAAATTACCGCACAGAGGCTTAATATTACTTATAAATGCTTGACTAATAGCTCAGGCTTATTACTAACGCTTTCATTTTAAGTCAACCCATATTCCTTATTTACACTCCGCCATGTGGCAGTACCTTTTCTCAGTATGGCATGCCCATCTTGCTTTCTCCGTGTCTGGCAGGCATCTCCTGACTCTGCACTTCTCCTTCCCATCATCCTTAGTTTGGTTGCCCCTCCTGTACTTCCTGCCTGGCTACTGGCCAATTGGAGTTTTATTAAACTAATTGTAACAATGTACAAGAGGATTATTCCACGGCATTTACAGGCATGTGCTATCACATGTGATCTTATGATTTATTTTTATTCAGTTGAAGATTTTAGAATGTTAAAAATGAAATTTTTGAGAGTTGATTCTGAAATTGGGCGAAATATTTAGATAGGAATTGGACATGGTAGTATAGAACCATGTGTGTTAATTTGTTATTTATGATTTATGTAAATTAAATTGGAACGTACTCTCTGCAAGAATGAAGAAAATCCACTGCTTATGTTGATGGTTTCCCATGGAGAACAGTTTCCAGGCACGGGGGTGGGGGAGGAAAGGAGGGAAAAGAGAGAGAACATGAGCTCACGGGTGCACACTCTTTCAGAGGTGGATACTGAGTATCCTCTGTTACTCTCTGCCTTATCCCTTGAGAAAAGGCTGAACAGGAAACTCATAGCTTCAGCTCTACTGGCTAGTCAGTGAAGTTCTGGGATTTATCTGTCCCTGCCCCTCATGTAACAGGGGTTACAGGCATACATAGCTGTGATTGGCTTTTGTTTGGTTGCTGAGCATCGAACTCAGGTCTTTATGCTTGTACATCAAGTCCTCTTTTAACTCTGAGCCTTCCAAAGTTCCAGGGTGTTTTCTTCTAGAAACAGTTCTTTTATTCTGTGTACCAAATTGAAGACTTGGCTACTGTGAGTTATTGCAAGGTTATAGGTTGTCAGTCGTAGACAAGTTGGATGTGTTTGATAACATGATGTGTCCCACGACTCTCAAAATCCTTTATAGTTATATGAATCCTAATTTAAAAAATGAGTTCTCTTACAATTTCCAGGTTATTCTCTTGGCATTGTATGTCAGGGTTGTTACAGGTGGGTTATTTTCCTGGCATTGTGTGTCAGGCTTATTAAAGGTAATTGGGAGGATTATTTTTTCCTTGAGATCTAGCAGAAGTTGATTTTTTTCACAGTACTGTGATTTGATATTAATGTCTTCTTTTGCTTATTTTTTTAACATCACACCAGAATTGGTGACTTCATCGATGTGAGTGAAGGCCCTCTCATCCCAAGAACAAGCATTTGTTCCCAGTACGAAGTGTCAGCAGTCCATAATCTCCACTCCACTCAGGCAAGCCTCACAAGGAGATTTCAGGGCCTGTCTTTGCCCACCCACTTGAGAGTAAGTAAAACCGAAGCTCCACTGCTTCTAGCGTGGGGATGGGCTGATTCTAGATTTGATTTTACAGAATTGGAAGAACAAGCATTTTCATTTCCTCGGGGTCCACTAATAATTTTGCAAGCTCTTTCATAATGAAACAGAAGGTTCATTCAAGGAATCAAATTGAGATAGTATTTTTACTTTTCTGAAGTAGCCTAGGAGAAACAGATAATGACGAATTGAGGGTCCCTGGGGTAGGTGCTAGTGAGTGAGGCCTCTGGAAGGCCCTGGGCCTTGGGAGTCTCCGTCTCCCCTACTGTTAGGATTGGTTATAAATCAAGGAGACTGTTGTTTCCCACATCGTCTCCACCTCTTACTAATGCTCTTCCTTTCACTTCTTTTTTTAAACATTGGTTTTCGTGGTAATTATAGTTATAAGAAATAATATGTGTCATGCAGACACAGCAGAAACCCATGTCTGGTTTCTTCAGTGGTAATGTCTTAGAAAACAAACACAGTGTGGCTGTCAGGGTATGGACACAGTGATAGGAAAATCTGGTGGGTGGGGCGGCTTCTGGGTTTCAGTTCTGTTCCATCGGTCACCTTCTCTCTACCATACCCACGGTGTTAATTACTGTGGCTATAAATAGGGCACTGAATAGGGTAAATAATTTATTCCATTTTATTGTTCTTTGTCAAAATTGCATTTTTATTTCTATTTTTTCAATATATTTGTTTGAGACAGGGTCTTTCTACATACCCCTGGATATCCTGGGGCTCACTATGTAGACCAGATTGGCCTTGATCTCACAGGTATCCACCCGCTTCTGCCTCCAAAGTGCTGGTATTAAAGGCATGTGCCATGATGCCTGGCCAATATGTTTTTATTAATTAATTTTAGTAATTGAACAGTTCATGCATACAGAGTATCTTGGTCATATTTACTCCCCCTTCTTCCCTAATTCCTCTCAGATCCATTATTTTCTCCTCCTTTCTAAGTTTGTGTCATCCTTTTTTATATTTCCCACTGAGTCCAGTTTGTGCTGCCCATGTACTCATGGGTCTGAGGTCATCCACTAGAGTGTGGTTGGAAGTGGCAGAGGCCCTACCCTTGAAGACAACTGACTCTCCCTCCCCCTCAGCTGTCAGTTCTCAGCTAGGAGTGGGGGGCAGTGGTGGGAGGGGGAAGAAAGATCTTAAAGGAACAGGGATTGTAAACACATGATAGGAAGGAGGAGGGGGATAATGGGAAGGATGGGTTAAGTGGGGAGAGGAATGGGAGTGTAGGGTGGAGGAGGAACAGCTTAACTCTATGGACATCTGGAAGAGCCGCATGGAATTCTGTTTTATAAACTTCCTATGTATATATATTTGTATCCATATAAAAAGTTAATTACTCTAATTCCTTTGTGCTTCATTTAACTTTAGTGTAATCCTTTTTGGGATCATAACAGGAATTTCTCTCAACCTCTGTTGTAGTTTCAAAAGAATTGTTACCTTTAATATGCTTGGTTTTCTAATAAATTAATATGGAATGTCTTTTCATTAATTTAAATATTTTTTATTTAAAAATTTTTTAGCATACATAGCCTAAAGTTGAAGTGAAGGACAGAGGAATTACAATAGTTCAAAGAATTTGGTAGATTTTAACATGGGAGGCATCCTCTTGACTTTACAGCCTGTTTATAGCTGCAGCAATCAAGACTGTGGCATTGAAAGGGATGGACAATAGCACAGAATCAGGAATCCACTCTCACAAGTATGATGACACCCATGTTTGCATATTGGATTTCTCTACACACATGCTTCTTTCCCTAGTTTTCCCCATTTCTACTTATTATAGATAGTCTTTGTTCTTTCTTCCCATTTATTAGCAAATCCTTTGGACTCCAAGCTCAGCAGTCTGATTCTAACCCATCCGCTGCATAGCACAATCCTACCTCCTGCTTTCATCCTTACCTTCTATAGTGTATCCTCGAATTTGTAGTCAGAACCATCCGTTTGCTTACTTTTTGTTGTTGTTTTTTGAGACAGGGTTTCTCTGTGTATCCCTGGCTGTCCTGGAACTCACTTTGTAGATCAGGCTGGCCTTATATTCAGAGGTCTGCCTGCCTCTGCCTCCCAAGTGGTAGGATTAAAGGTGTGTGCACCACCGCCTGACTGTTCACTTAAATAAATTATTATTTTTATGTGTTTGAGTGTTTTGTCTGTAAGTATGTCTGTGCACTACATAGTCAATGGAGGCCAGAAGATGGCATTAGGTCCTATGGAACTAGGATGGTTATGAGCCAGCATGTAGGTGCTAGGAATTGAACCTGGCTCCTTTAGAACAGCCAGTGCTTTTCACCCCTGAGCCACTGATACAGCCCACTCTTTGTTTCCTTCTTTTGAGAGAGGATCTCCTGTAGTCCAGGCTGACCTTGAAGTCACTGTGTAGATTAAGGTGACCTTGATCTTCTGACCCTCCTGCCTCTGCTTCCTAAAGCTGGGATTACAGGTGTGCGCCATATACAAATTGTATGATTCTTCATGCCCCAACTTTCCGGTGGTCTCGCTGAAACAAACCCGACTCTGTTCTGTGTCGCTAAGCCCTGCAGTGTCTCCCTGCTTGCCTCGCTGACCTCACTGCAGGCCACTCCTTCCTCAGTCTGCTCTGTCCTGGTTACAGGCTAAGTTCTCTGCGCCAGTTGTCCCTTCTGCCTCAGGAGGGTTAAGTTTTCCTCTTTGGCATACCATGCTGTCTATAGAAGGGTTTGCATGTAGATAGTTAATAATTTTGCCTTTTGTTGCAGACTTTCTGAGCTCATTTTTGTGTGAAATGGTCACTGACCACCTCTGTACCTCACTGTCACCATCAGTGAGCTTTCTGCTCATTCTTTGCGGTGTAATTTTCTGAACCATGGTTTGCCATTTCAGTGCCACAGCGGTGCAGGTGGTTCCTAATGACATGCCCTGTGAGCGCTTGTGGTATGATGGGAAGGATGACCTCTGGCAGGTGAAATGGGCTAGTCAGGGAAAGAGCTGTAGTCTTTGGAGAGTGGGGCACAGTTTTGCTTCCCATTAGAGAGAATGCTTTTGGTGATAGATGTCACGTACGTGAAGTAGCAGGACAAAGACTGGAGAACGGCATATCCTAGCCACATGAGGTGAGGGGTCTGTGTATGTCCTTCCCCTGGTCACTTTTGTTTATTTATTCCCTACATAATATTTTGTTGATTATTTGGGAATTTCACATAATGCACCCTGATCATTCTTACTTCCCAGTCCTCCCAGGTCTGTCCCCCACCTTGTGACCTCCCCAACCCCTAATAAAAAGTAGGAAAGAAAGGAAGGGGGGGGTCCAATTTGTATTGTCCATATATTCACTGGCGCATGGCCAAACTCCCAGTGGCAATCTTCTTGAAGAAAACTGAGTCCTTCCCCACCTGCACCCCACCAGAATCCATCAGTTCTGGAGAGCTACACTTTAATATCTTTATCACATTTATTCTTCTCCTATTTTCCATCCTGACCCAGTCCCCTATTCTCTCTTCTTCTGTTTCCCTTTAGAAAGAGCGGGCCTCCCAGGGATATCAACCATATATGACATATGAAGTTGCTGTAAGATTAGGTACCTCCCCTCATATTAAGGGTGGGCAAGGCAGCCCAGTAAGAGGAAAAGGGTTCCAAAAGCGGGCGAATAGGTCAGAGACTGTCTCAGGCCACACAGTTAGGAGTCCCACCAGAGGAAAGCTATACAACGGTCACATGTATGTGTCAGACCCATTCAGACTCCCTGGTTGTCAGTTTAGTCTCTTTGAGCTCCTATGAGATGAGGTTAGTTGACTCTGTGGGTTTTCTTGTGCCCTTGACCCCTCTGGCTCCTACAATTCTCCCTCTTGCTCTTCTACTGGATTCCCTGAACTCTTAATGTCATGCTGAGGGTTTTTGCATCTGTTTCCATCAGTTGCTGGAAGAAGCCTTTCTGATGATGATTACGCTAGGCTCCTGTCTATGATTATAACAGAGTGTCATTAGGAGTCATTTCATTTTCTCCTTCTCCTCCTCCTCCTCCTCCTTGTGGCCTTGTCACATTTTTTAAGAGTTTTCTTTGACTGCTTCCTGTCTAGGCTGTTACTTTTTGGTGGGTTGGGGGTGCGGTGAAGGGTTGTTACAGAAGCCTTCTCTTCATGTTTATAATCACACTCTAGTTCTACACATCTTCCTACTTGGTTTAAAAAGCTGCATAAAGGGACTGGAGATGGCTCCACAGGTAATAGTATGTACTGCTCTCTCAGAGGACCAGAGTTTGGTTCGTGGCACCCACAACTCCAGCTCCAGTGTGTCTGAGACGTCTAGCATTCTTGGACACCATCCACATGCACACGCCTGTGTACAGATAGACACATAGATATGATTTCAAATGGACACCGTTCACATGCACACACCTGTGTACATATCGACACATAGATATGATTTTAAATGGATACCTTCCACATGCACATGCCTGTGTACAGATAGACACATAAATGTGATTTTACAAAGCTATGTGTAAAGATTTGGACTTTGACAAACCTTTCTTGCTGGGGGGTGTGGGTAGTGCCCGGAGAGATGACTCAGTGGTTAAGAGCACTTGTTCTTGCAGAGGACCTGGGGTCAACTCACAGCACCCATATCATGAGTCATAAAAACCCTTAACTCTATCTAGTTCCTGGGATTTGATGGCCCTCTGAGACCTCCACAGGCACCAGGCACAGATGTGGTGCACATACATAAATGCAGGGGAAGCACTTAAACACATAGAAGTAAATCTAAAAACTCCAGCTTCCTCCTGTATGACATTCATAGCAGATCTTCTCTTTTCAGGCACATTTTACAATATGGGACAAGCTATTGGAAAGATCACGGAAAATGGTAAGTTTTCACTGCAAAAGGATGTCTTAGAAATTAAGTAACAACCAAAAGCCGAACAAAAAAAAAAAAACAAAACACCAAAAACCCAAAAAACAAACAAACAAACAAAAACCCCAACAAAAAGGTAGTGGCTTTGGAGAGAAGCAAAATAAAAAACAATACTAATTTGCCTTATTAGTAGTGATTGTTCACTGATGGTCTTTTGGCAAGAATAAAGCTATAATTTGCCTTTTAAATTTGTTAATATCATTAAAATGATAGCATAGAACTGAAAGAGAAGGAATGTGATGGTAATTGTTCTTAGTAGCTGTTAGTCCTAATTGAGTCCTTTTTAAAAAAAATTTGTAAACTTAATGAACATTTGAAAAATGAAGGCTTATGAGGTTTAAGTAAGAGTGTCACATTTCTTGACCTTAGCCCATGCTGTCAACTGTGTTGTCAGAGTTGCCTGAGACTTAGTCACTCTGTGAACAATAAATTAAGGCTAACCAACAAACTTATTAAGTACATGACCAGTTTATTTTCAAGTTGCTTATTTCTTCATGACAGTCTGTCCATAGAATGGGACCACGGGCTGTGCTGGTACCTCTTTGCACTAGGTCTGTAACACAGTCTGGTGCAAACACAACTGTGCCCACACAAGATACCTTGAGTAGAATACCCTGTGTTTCACAGCTGGTGATTTTTCCTATAGTAATACTTTTGTTCTATAGATAGAAAGAATAAAGTGAGAAGCTTGGGAAGCCTACATGTAATATGCCTCTGATTATGTAGTTTTAAATGGGATACATTTGGGGATCTATATTGGCAACTTGTTTTTTTAAGTCTTTGTTTTTGTTTAGCTTTCCGTAATAAGCACTGAGGGAAAGTGGGTTTTCATAGGAGGAGTGCAGGGTTGGACTGTGGGTGAGGGTGAATATTGAAAGGTCTGTTTGAGAAGTAAAGCTGTTGGTGTCTTTACAGGTGACTGAAGATGAAATCAGACAGACAGAGAACACTGTATCTACCCAGTAACCTTCTAAAATTTAAGTATGTATAGTAAGTTAAAATAAAAGCCTTTAATATAATGTGCTTGCTTTAGCTCTGGCTATGTCAGCAAAGTCCATGCCCCACAACCTCCATTTATAAACATTGTGAAAACACACTGTATGTGTTGCCATCTCTGCTTTGTTAAACAGTGGTGTGGTAAACATCCTTGTCTAAAGTCATGCCTTTGTAGTTAGAAGACGCTACTAACTGTGTAGTTACTTTGTACCAACATGGTAAGACTGCCACAGAAAGCTCTGAGACAGGGTCTCAGTATGTAGTCAGGCCTGGCCTGGAACTTGCTATGTAGTCCTCCTGCCTCAACCTACAGAGTGCTGGAATTAGGGTGTGAGCCTTTTAGTTAATTGTCACAATTCGTTCAGACAGTGTTTCCATTTCATAAGCAAGGAAACAGAGTTTGAATACAGGCGATTTCTCTCCGCTACTTTGTGCTGCCTCTTGTATGAAAACCTGCGTAGGGCTGTAGTTCCGGTAGTGGAGCTACTATTAGATGCTGCAGATGCTAACCTCCAAAGGGCTTGGTTTTTGTATTTTTTAAAATATATAAAACTTTTTTATATATTTAAATATTAAACTTTTAGTAAACTTTATTATAAAATGTTGCAAATAAAAAAAATGGTACACCAAAATTAACTAGACCCAAAGTCTATACACATACTCAGTGAACTTCCATGAGTTAGAATAGCCATTAGGAATGGAGGTCGTGGATGTCACCTCGGATTTTCATACTTTAACTATTGAATGTATTTGTATGCACCTAGCCATCACCAGTTGTGAAAGACCCATGACAGTGTTTTAGTTGGAAAAGGAATTAGCTTTATTCCCCTTTCCTCTCTCATGTCCATTACTTGCATTCAGGTTTTGACAAGGGATACTCTCCACAGTGTTTGAAAATACCTCCTTCATCACACCTTTGAGCAGACTTTGATTACTGGATTTTCTTCTTTTTTTTGGAAGCCTTTGCCAAAACTGTATTTTCTTTTCCAGTCTGAACACTTCTGAACTGGTGCCCAGGCTTTGTCTGAAGCTATTATTTCCTGTGTAATATATATTTCCCCTCTCCAGTTTATTGTCTATTTCTTGCCCAATTCTCATTTTCCTGGAGTTGATCTTTCCGATCCTTCCTACAGGAAAAGGGAAGGTGAACCGGGTTTCTAACTGGCTTTTCTCTGTACTTGCCTCTGCGCAGCTCTCTGGCTAGATGCAGAAGTCTTCTTTGAAATTCCCTATCAGCCTTTAGAAATAGTTCAGTTGGCATCAAGCAAGTGATGCTGTTAATAAGACTGACAGTTTGTTCTTGTTTGGTTTGGACCTGAAGTTGTGCACCTCTAAGACCCAGCACATTCTGGTCACTCTGGACCTTCTTTTGTTGTTATAGAACTATAACATTCTACAGCTGTGCCAGTCTCAAGCAGTTATTTTTCTTGTTACTTAGTGGGTCTGCTTAAACAATTTTATATGTATTTTTAATTTTATGTGAATGCATATTTTTCCTGCATGCATTTTTCTTCAAGTTCCCGTTTCTCTTGCAATTTCCCTATTCTCTCAGGTACTGGCCATTTATTTTCAGAAAATTTCTTGTACGCCAAATTCTCCACTTCAGTCTCCCAACTTCCTGTCCCAACCCTCTCTGCTAGTTTGTAGTTGTTGATAAAATATTGCACATAAAAATATCATACACCAAAATTCTAGTTTAGTTTTGAGCTCAGCAAGTGTCTGGGAGAGTGGGTGAGGGCTCAGGGAATTCTTTCGATGTCCTGTGTCATTCAGTCTTCTCGGTACAAAACCAGGGTTGCTATTTCCTTCCTCAACCCCTGAAAACTGCCCTTCGTGTAAATCAGTCTCAGTCACGGTAGCGCACTCCCACTTCCTCATGACTCGCCTTCCACCCCAAACACACCCAGTCTTACTCAGACACCGAGAACTTTAGGAATGGCTGGAAATATTGGTCCAGAATAATCCCGTCTGTGATGAAGAGATCAACAAATAGAAGCCCAGGAGAGTTGGGCATCAGAAGACCCGACCTTTGGGCCCCATCTGGGGTTATGGCTCGAGAGCTAGAGTGTTAGGGACACCTGCTATCGTAGATCTCTCCATTTAGGTGATGGAAATGGAAATGCTCAAGGTTTGTGTTTTCACAGTGCTGGTATTGTGCTCTATCCTGTGTATTTCATCTTAGTCTGCCATCCTTAAAAACAGACAAGTCATAGACATGTATACACTGATGGGGAAACTGAGGCTGGATCAAGTAATTTGCCTAGGCATGCAGTATAGCCCAGAGGTCGTCACAGAAGGCATCGAAGTTCATAGCTTTTGACTAGAACTGCAGGCGGGAATGTAGAAAACCTAGTCGTTATTGACGTGCTCTGACGTTGTGGCTGTAGCAGCAAAATGGACTGTGAAGAATTGAGACTGAAAACAAGGAGTCCTGAAGCTAGACCGTGGCCAGTGAAACAGCGGTCCAAAGAGACACCCTCCACAGTGAAACAGCGGTCCAAAGAGACACCCTCCACAGAACCTCTGTGGAGCCACAGGGTCGGTCCAAGGGTTGAGAAGAGGAATTTGTCTGGGCAGCATATACAGCAGAAAGCGGTGGGGACATGGGGTGGGGGTGGGGTGCCCTTCCAGGGGAATACTGTGTCCTAGCAGGCGGGAACATTCCCCCTCGCTGTCCTTATAACTCTTTTCCATTGTCATCTTCTGTGTAAATAGCTTCAGAAATTACACTCTGTACTTTGCAAAGGAAAAAGATCACACACACACACACACACACACACAATTTTCTAAGCCAGCTGAAGACTCATGAAATTTGTCTATAATGAAAAAGGTGCTTGACAAAATGTTCAGGAAAACTGTCAAAACAGGTATACATTAAATATAATGACAATACAACTGTCTGAATATAGTTTATAAGTGATATTGTGGAGAGAATGACAGAAATTCAAACATTAAACACTGGTTCTGCAAATTAAATTATTCATTATAACAAAACAGCAGGTAGAGTTTTGAATTAACTTTGAGAGAACATTAATGTGGCACTTTACTATTTTATGAATAGTTCTGTATCCACGAAGTCACACACCAGCCTTGAAAGTGTCATCCCTTTCAGTGCATGAAGAAACAGAGGAAAGCTTTACTGTGTGGCTCAGCGATTGAACTTGAACCGAGATTTGGGGTTTCATTTCAAATGAGAATTTTTCTAAGTTAAATTTTTGTGCCTTGTGAGGAAAATACAGGTAGCTCTCAGGGATTATATCAGTTTTGTAATACTGATTATATATGTACTTTATTACATACATATATACATACATACATATATATATGTTTTTAGAGATGGGTTTTTTTATGCGTAGCCCTGGTTGTCCTGGAACTCGCTCTGTAGACCAGGCTGGCCTCCAACTCAGAGATTTGCTTGCCTTTGCCTTCTGAGTACTCAAGATTAAAGGCGTGCGCCACCACCTGGATAATACTTCATTTTAAAAAATCAGTGTTGTCTCAATTATCCCTTAAAATAAAATACAAATTGAGACTTAAGAACTTTAAATCAAAGCTGACTAAATAAGACATCGTAATGGGAAAAATGCTATTTCCAAGTCTTATAAGAGGTACTTCCAGATAATCCTTGATGTTAGTGGAGAATGGCAGCCCTGGACTTTAACTACAGAGATATTATAGATATGTTTTATACATAGAATATTCAGCCTGTATTCTGGTTGAATCATCAAAAGTGTTTATGAGCATCATTTTGGATTATAAATAATACAAGTTTCATTTTCCATTAAAGATAAAAATAAATATGCTGTGGGCTTGAAGTTGAAATGTTGTTTGGGATACTGCTGATAAATCTTTTAAATGACATTTATCTTAACACTTACAGTGGAACATCCTAGTAACCAGATTATGATTAGTACATTAAGAAACGATAGCGTCTGAAGTCTGTGCTCATCCAGCAGAGTGACTAATGGTCCTGTCATCCTCCCACAGCAGCCATTTGTTCCGTGTGAATGCTAGTAACAGGCACCGTATCCTGTTAATGCTAACATGTAGGAGTCAGTCGGAGGCAAAACCCCTATCACGATTAGCATTAACAGCATACAGCCTCCAGCGAGTGTCCAGCGAGCCTTCGGCATCCAGAGGATGACGCACAAGCAACTTAAACCACAGGCTCCCCTTCCTGGTTCTCACCACCTGCAGAGAGAGAAAAATAAATAGTTGTGTGTGCACGTGTAGTGATAAAGACAGAGTGACTATACATCTGAAGGCAAGATGGATTTCAGCTTTGAAAGAGCTGGCTAAATTCTACTAATTAATTTTTGGAAAAATTTTTGAAAGATTTGCATTTAGTAGGCTAATTTTAAAATTACTTTTAAATTCTGTGGGTGAGAATAATTTGTACACATATATCATCTTTAAAATAAAACCACTGTTGACAGTTCCAAAATGCTGAAGTTCAAGGGACACAGCTTCAGTTCTAGTCTAGTTAGACTCTGATTTCCATCCTACGGGTCCCTAGACAACTCAAGAAAACAACCCCGGTATTTAGAATAACACTTTCTGACTTATGAAACTTAAACTCAGTGAACTCATTTTCATTCTATGATGAGTAGTTGAGGTTTCCCCTTCCTCTTTTTCCCAAGTAGTGCGGTGCAGGCAGCACAGGTCTGCTCTGAAAATGTGTCTGGAACATTCCCACTGCTCTGTAGGGACCCCTTTGGGGAAGCACAGGCCAGTGACTTCAGTTTGATCTATTTAAAGGAAGTGCGACTTAAAGAGCTCCGGCTCCAGGGACTTGGTCTCCAGCAGAGTCGAGTAGAAAAAGAAAAAGATGAATTTGCTGTTTCCTGTTAGAGTTTGATTTTACTCTCTCAGATAAAGTGACATTTCTCCCACAAGTTTCTGGTTTCGGTGTTACTGTAGGCGAACCTAGAAGTTAGACCATCATTCAAGGCTGTGGTTCCCTTCAGGACCAGAGGGGAACCACCTTCTCTTTTATTTAATAATGAAACCAGCTAGATGTAAAAATGTGATTCAGTTCAAAAGAAATGCATCAAGTGAAAAATTCCCCAGTGAATATATTTTGACAGGGCAGAATATCGTGGCTTGGAAATTTCCAAACCAAGGAAATCTATCATACTTACTGATAGTATTGTTTTAAACTTTGCTGTTTTCTCAGATGAGTTGGTTTCATGATGAAACTCTTTGAATTAAACAGTCTCAATCCAGGATTTTATTTTATAGACTTTCAGCCAAAACAAGATCCTTTTCCCCTTTGTAGTGCATTGGGTGCAGTAAATGCTCAGTAATTATATTAACATTCTATTGTTTATTCTACTTCAAGCAATATTATTTCACCCATTTTAGGGAGAATACACAGATATGCATGTACACGCATGCACACACACACAGTTCTATTAACTGAATAGGTTTGGTATCTGTAAATCTTATTTTGTAAAGATATCATCTGAATAAAGGAATTCACATGAATATATTTAGTATAGGTAGCCAAGGCAGCCCTATGTAATCCAGGTTGGTCTTGAACTCATGACCTTACACTTCAGTCTCTCAAATTATAGCTGGGATTATAGCTGTACAACACCACACCTGGCATATTTTGTCTGTAAAATAAATACATGAAACCCGAGGTTCAATCCCCACTTAACACATACACTGGACATTGGTACAGGCATAGAATTCCAGGACTTGAGAGATGGGCTCAGGAGGATCATTAGTTCAAGATTGTTATCAACTACTCAGCACCTCTGAGCAGGTCAGCTTGGGCTACCTGCGCTCCTGTCACAACAAATGACAAAACATAACACTTGGAATTGCTACTCACCATTACTGAAAATAACTCTTGACCTTGGGTAGAAATCTAGCCCAATGGTAAGCACTAAATAGTTCAGACAAATGGTAATACCAGATAGCCTCACTGAATGGCAATTACTCTTTCCTGTAGTATGGTCTAAACCTAAGGGGCACTCCAGGAAATTTTAATTAGGTTTTTCTGCCTGATAATTATTTGAGGTATGAGGGAGATAGGATTTCAAAATCTTTCTAGTCTTACCTTATTGATTTGCCAGGGATGATGTTATCAGTTTATCTATTCAGAGAAGACTCTGTCCCAGGCTTGATCTTTTTTATTTTTAGTAATTTCTTTGTGGTGAAACATATATACTAAGTTTGCTATTGTAACCAGTTTTAAGTTTATGATGGGGTGATCCAACTCATTTGTTAATGCTCTGCATCTATCCCTACCGTTCTTCTCAAATAGCTTCATTCATCTTGTCTCATTTTATAAAAAGTCATGAGTTCTAGACCAGGTATGTTGATACACACCCTTAATCGGAGCACTCAGGAGGCAGAGGCAGGCAGATCTCTAGGAGTTCCAGGCTACCCTAGTTTATATTGGGAGAGACTTTTTCTCAGACAGACAAACAAGCAAACAAACAAGAAAATCATGAGTTCTAACTTCCCACAATTGTATATATCTTCATATTTTTTTGTTTTGCTGTTTATTCTCAGCATCAACCATTTAATTGTTATTACCAAAGAAACTCTATGTTAAAAAATTTTCTTTATAGGAAGCCAGTGGTTGCATTTCTAACCAACCCTAGCTATTCACTCTGACATACAAATATTTAGAAACTGACTTCGGTGAATCCACTTCTATGGAAAGCCATGGTTGTGTATGGGTAGAGCAACACAAATTTAAGTTTTAAAGTCCCTAGGTAGAAACAAAGTCAGGTTTTTAGAAATTAAAATGATTTAGTTCAGATGATCTCATCTAATTTCTCCTGTTTCTATTTATTTATTACCTTTAAAAACATAATGATAAAGATAGAATTCAGAATTGAGTCCTGTATGGATTTACTTACTAAAATCAACTGCATATAATTTCATCTGTGGAGCATCTGGCTTTCCCACCAGAGTTCATCCTGAGCCTAAGTATTCTGAAGCTGCAGTTCTGGGTTAGACCAGGGAAGTAGGAAGTAAAGGTTAAGGCAGATGTGTAAAAACAAAATCAAGATCCAGGGAAGCTCCGGACTAGTCCTAGTTAATTAATTTCTTGGTTGCCTTTTGACCTAAGATGAAAGCTGAAGATGACTGAACGTGATGCCCTGAGTTCTTGCACTCCCAAAAGTTCTTCATCTGCTGTAGTGCCTGGTTTCCATTCTCAGCCTGCGTCTCCAGCTGTCAGAACTGTTCCTTCAGAGTGGGAGAAGGCTTCAGGAAGGAAGTTCCTAAAGTGCATGAAGGAGGGCTGGGGTGAGGTTTAAGTCCTCAGTAACTTGCACATACTGGACTAATTAACTAGTCGTGATGAAAAGCAGAGGCTGGGGAGAAAGGACCCACATATTGGTAGTTAGGTTTTAACTGGAATAAAGAATGACTTGGACCAAAGTGATTGTTTATCTCAAATACTTTTATGTTCGACATTATACAAATTAAGCTTTTGACTGGTATTATCTAAGATTTGGTTGTTCTCTGTATTTTAAACGTCATCAGAATGTATTTCAATAATGCTTCATATAAAGACCATTTTTTTGAGGACTATTTCAGTTTTCTGCTGTTCTAAAGTGTGTTTGTGCAAAGTTTGTTTTCTGTAGAACATTATTTTTCTGTATCACATCTCAGTCATTTATTTTAAGGATAAATCTCCTCTGCTATCAGGAAATGGAATAAATAATAGTGTACTTCCTCCTGAGTCCATGAGCTCCAGCATTCAAGAGGCGTGTGTGGTGTGGCTGCCACTGACTGCTTCTAAAGCAAAAATGCATCTTCTGAAGGTAAAATAATTGCTTTATGGCGATAGCCTGTATCCTGAACGCAGAGTGAATTACAAAAGATTACATTTCATATATATTTTTTATTTATGACAAAAAATCTCTATAAGCTATTTTTGGGGAATTATTAATTCTTTATATCATAATATTTTCTTTCATAAAGCCCTTAATTCCTTCTTTGCTCTTATTTCTAATTAAGAGCTCTTTATTAAAAGTCCCTAACATTTCTAAATTATGAGTTCCTTATTAAAGGGAGCCCAAGGATACTGAATAACTTAAATATACATATGTTTATGTATTTTGAGAAATTGCCAGTAAGATTAATATATGCAAGCAAAAATATGGCATACTTTTGAACTGTCTCAGAAAAATGCCAACATGCTATCTTGGGATCACTATGGAAATATAATTCTGAGAGAACATTTAATTATGAATGCAGAAAAGAGAAAGGATATTGGTCTTAGAAGAGTCTGTCTTTTCCAGTTTTACAACTAGAATGTTTTTACAAAATGACCTGTGGAACTGAAGTAACCATCCCAATAGTTTTATTGTGGGCTGTGATTAATAACTTCACTCATCAGGTAAGGATGTGGAAAAAAACAGGTTAGGCTCTTTTCCCCCAGAGTCTGGGAGTGGAGTAAGTAGCTAATGTTGAGTGGAGTTAGCCTGAGTTCAGCTTTCTCCCCATATCAGTGCATCACAGGGAGGGACCAGCTTCCTTACTTTAGTGACCTCGCTGGCTTAGTGAAGGCCCAAAACACTGCAAAACTATTATGAAATAAACATGGAAAAAACAAGAGACAGGAAGGGGAAGAGCTCATTGGTGAGATGTGATCTGTGGATTTATTCCTTATTTCATATTTATGCAAAGGTTTGTCATGTACTGGGCAGACTTTGTAATGCCATAACTCCAATAAGAAGATTTTAATAACTATTTTCTTGTTTCCACTAATAATGTATTTTGATAACTTTACCTTTTTCTCCATCTTGGGAGAGAAATGTATAGCAGTTACTAATTCTATAGTATTTTATCACTCTTTAAGGGTCCCCTTTTCATGAATTTTCTCTGTATATTTGGGTTCATGTATTAATTGCCAACAATTAATTTTAATAAAATTCCCCTTTGAAACTTATGTGGTATCTATTAGTTACAACCACATGTTTAAAACACCTTGAAAAGCAATAGTTCATATCTTTTCTCTTCCCATATATTCTAATGACTCCAAGTATGCAAGGATTTATGTAACAAGAATTATGTTAAGTTCTACAATAGAAGGATTTGCTTTTGTCTTGTTAAAAAGTAGTTGTGTGAGATACAAGTGGGCGGTTACTCTGAGCTAAAAGGCAAAGTAAGTCCATACCATTTACTTTATACACACCATAGCATTTGCCAGTGCTTTAACGAACCAAATAAGGATTACAGTTTTGCTCTTCCAGATGTCACTATGAGACAGCACACCCTCAGGCAGTCAGCGTATGTACTCCACAGGCTCAAGTATGGACTTTCTCACCTTGCCTTTCTCCACAGCCTCAAGTAGGACATTCCCAGAGGATCGGCTCTGCTTACTGCTTGAATTGACTATCCTGCCTTTCCCCAGGTGGTCCATTCTCTCTTGCCCCTCTATCACATTGCATGGCAATTGGTGTTTGCATTTCTGCTACCGACCTAGTTTGTATATGAGGGCAGAAACTGGGTCTCAGTGCTTGGTTCAGAGCACTCATTCCAGAATAAGCACGAGGCAGTCTTTAAAGACCTTTCTTCCTGCACAGTGGGCTCAGATTGACGCTGGAACATTTCAGTGGGATTGAAATAATAGGCACGTTCTTGAATTAGTGTGGTAGAAGGTTGTGACATGGAAATATATTAATAAATTTGTTGGCATTTCAGATGAGAAAGCGACCCATGTAGAGGATTCTGTATTGGGACCTCATTGTGTGGTTTAAGTGACACTGTGTAAAACTTCCAGTCGGGGTTCAAAGGCTATCAGCTGCTGTGATGTCATCAACTGAGATGACATCAACTTTCTGAGTATTAATCTCTTGCTATTATTGCCTTTTCATTTTATATGGAGCTGGGGATTGAACCTATGGTTCATGCTTTCTAGTCAAGCACTCTACCTCTAAGTTATCCCTGAGATCTTAGAGATCTTTAACCCTGCCATTTTAAATGTACAAATGCAAATATATTTACCACTGGATAGCAGAATCCTTATACCAGCTGTAGGTGACATAAAAAACCTATATAAACAAATTAATTTGTTTTGCTTTTCTTGACCTCTTTTAGAGTAGTTGCTAAAAGGTCAAAATGCCCCAGAAGGGGTTTTCTCAATTCTTCTATTAGTTTTTTTGGGTTTTTTTTTGTTTTTTGTTTTTTTGGTTAAGGAGATGAATGAATTTGTCAACTGTTAAAAACTTTTAACACTTAGTAAATTTTTACCATGGCAAGAATTTTTAGAGATCTCTTTGTACCTTTATTCTTTACACTTCAGACTTCATTTGCATCTTGCTTTCCAAATTGGTTTGTTGGAATGTACAAGCTCATCCATTCATACATAATAACAGCAAGCACTCACGACTGCCTGTGTGGCAAGTACAGTTTCTGATTGGCTGCTTTACTACTTACAACTTTGGGAATGAGCACCAGCCGTGTATATGCAGGAGAATGAGCATAGGCAGCCAATGTGATTGACTTCATGTCAAACAGTGGGAGAGGAAGGACACGGTAATGATATGCACCTGGACAATCACCTACAGCAGTTCACATGCTCTAATCCACTCTTGGCCCATCTGGTGATGCACTGGCGAATAAAGGACCACATCTCTGGGTTAGGACACCCAGGAAACATCACTTTATACAGAACATCCTTACTGATGGAGAAGGGGCAGGCATCCTATCCAAATGTCAGCTTCTCAGTTTCTTAGCAGTTTGATATTCTTCCCACATCTGCTGTGCCAGTGTCTTAACCTTGTCTTTCTACACGGTTCACTGTTTATCAGGGCCAGCATAAACAGTTACAGTCTATGCTAAGCTATGGCTACTTAATGGAGGCTAAATCTCATTTTCTGGTGAGTGTACCGTTGTGTTCAAGGATGGTAACTTAGGAATCAAGTGATCTTTCATATGGCCAAGAGCCTTGGGGTTGTAAGCGTGTTGATGGCTATGACATATGTGCTAATTTAATGGTAAATGTTCTTTTGAGGTGGTTTTGTTTAAGGTCTTGGATACTGTAAGTTCAAAGACATTGATGGACAGGCCTTAAGGGTTTCATTATAGGTAAGAATTATAGAGCAGATATAAAATTAAAAGCATTGCTTTCCATAAGAGTTTTAGTGAGAAGGTGTGTATGTGTGTGTATGCTATACATTTTATCTGTAATTTATATTTCATATATATATATTCTCATATACATGTACACATATATATGGAAGTTGTAGCCAGTGTATTGAAGCTAAAAGGGGACTTAAAAGAGGCTTTTGGAGTTTTTATAATGTTTTTGAAAAATGTCTGCTAGTTTAGAGCCCTAGGACCCAGAAAAAGACAAAGACACATTCAATAATGGCTTCTTTGAACATAAAGGATATGAATGTACTAAGCCTAGCTGTGTCTACACACATTAGAGTTTGATGGTCTCTGTGGAATAACAGAATATCACCAGTTTAAGAGAGTTTAGAACCAACTCAGCCGCAGCCACCTATCTAAGGCACAGTGGAGATGAGGCACAGTACTGTTGCATACAGGTGGCTCTGAGAACATTGGCAGATCCTAGGCTCTTTCTGGAAGTTGAGGGCTAATGCTGAAACAATAAAGCTATTAAAATCAGTATCTTTAACTAACCAATAGTTCAGGACTCAAAAAATAGAAAGCCAAGACAGAAATACCTAGTCACAGTGAAGAATCCACAAGCTGCTCTCCTCTGCTCCAGCCCTTTAGTCCTCCTAAATTCAAAATAGGACTGTGTGAATGGACTGCCCACAGGGATCATGGCTGAGCACGACAGAAGCCTCAGACTTGCTGATGTGAAGTGTTGAATTGTGTGTGGAACTGCCCACCCCCCTATAATCTCTGGAAACAGCCTATACAATTTCCATTAGAATCAAAAGATGTACAAAGTGGGGGGGGGCTTAATGACAATTACTCTACCCTGAAAAAGACTTCTTTAAATTGATCATTAGATCTTGGTTATAACAGACATAACTGATGAGAAAACTCCAGAGGATAAAAACTGGATCTTTTAAAATATGAACTTATTATTTAGAGGACTCATTTGTTGACATATGAGGACAAACATTACAGATTTATCACACTGACACACAGAAAGTAAAGAATGTCAAAATTCTTAGTACACTCTAATTAGTTTGGTGGTTTAAGTTACCAAGGTTGAAATCGTGTCAAATAGCACATCAGCATCCTGTTAGCCTCTTTTCCCACTTTCCATCCATCCATGGGGGTGATGCTGTGCCTATCTGGATCATTAAGCAGTGTTGTGTCCCACACTGCAGAATGTGACAATGGCCATCCCAGAAAGAGAACATGGCACTTAGGAATTTTATGAGAGGTGAAGATCAATACATTATTATGGTTAGTACATGTTGAAGCTAAGCCAACAGTAGGTGTTTGGGCAAAGACCATTGCTCTGCCTTGTATCTTTCACAAGTGTCACCCAGGGCTGATACTTTTCTCTCAATCTGTGTGGTCAGGAAGCTAGGTCCTGTGGCCATGGCCAACTGACCTACTCTGCAAGGAAACTCATTTCTTATGATCCCCTTGAGGAACAGCCCTTGCAGCAAAAGTACTTAAAATGTGCTTTGGCCCCATGGCAACAAGCTACCATGAAACCTAGCCTCCCTGAGAATCGGTAGCAGGCTGCCTGCCTCCCAACGCACTCTATCCATCCCATGCTCGACTCAACTGTAGGCTCTACTCTAAGGAATCTTTACTAGACTTTACTAGAGAAAATTCAAATTCCCAGTCCCCATTGTCAAAAACGAGATAGTACTAGCTACTCTGCCAGTTCCCAGTCACTGTCACTACCCATTTTGGGAGTTTCTCTGAAAATTAAATAGCATATATTACTGTTCACTCACAAGCAATGAGCTACTTTACACACACCTACTTTGAAAGACGAATCCCCTGATCATTACAAGTTTGGTCGTGCTGATAATTAGAATATACACTGTGTTAAAAGAGTGGTACTTCTGAAGATGTAAGCTGAGGTAATAAACAGTAACTTTTGCTTAGGAATACGTATATAATTTGCACTTCCCCTTCTCTGCTTGACACAAAATGTAAGTTATGATCATCCTTGGGTGCCGCTGGGCTCTTCCCATCACAGCTTGTCCTAGATGTGCTGTGTGATGTTGGAGAAGTAACTTCATCTGTCTGGTCCTCTGCATCCCATTTTAAAAAGAGTCTGGACTTCATTTTTGTCAACCTTGGGATTTACAACGTATTACTGTATTATTAATATCTCTGATTTAGATCCACAAGATCCAAAAGATCTGGTCCATTCTTGAAAGCTGAAAAACGTGATCTACACCCATTTCTGAGATTTCTGAGAAAAAAAAAAGACAACTAAGGAGCCTCAGGAAAACCTTCCCTCCGCACTACAGGAGTAGTAGGTCCAGAAGCTCAATGGTCGGCCGGGCTTCATTGGTTAAAAACTATAGGACCCTCACTTCGTTACGTTCGGATGGAAGCCAATTCCTTCCGACCCTTCACTTGACATACTTGCCGGCCTCGCTGAGCCGTCCAGTGCCATCTCACCGGTGGCTCCTGTCCCCAAGGGCACCTCAGAGCTCCGCTCCACCAGGTTTCCTTCTCCTCCTCGGCCACCGGACCTGTGTCCGCCCAGGTCCCCGGCCACGTGCGCCGCTGACTCCGCTGGCACCCCGCCCGCCCGGCCGTCCGCACCCGCGTCCCGGGCCGCCATACCTGCGCAGCTGTCCGGGGCCTCCGCTGCCTGGCGCTCCCTGTGCCCAGACTCTCGCCCGCCCGCCCGCGGCGGTCGCACACAGGAAGCCCGCGCTGCGAACCGGCGACCCTTTTATAACCCGCTCGTGACTCATAACCGACCAGCGCCGGCTGCAAAAGCCCCCGCCTCGCCCCCCTCCCGCCTGTTCTTGGAACCTACTGCTCGAAAAAGTTTTTTTCGTTTTAAAGGAAAAGTCGAAAAAAGTCCAGCGCTGCGGGGACTGGTGTTTCCCCTTTCCCCTTCCTCGGGGGGCGGCGGGGGGGGTGTCACTGCCTGTTTTCTCTGACACGCTCCGTGTACTTTCCTGACCTGCTCCGCGGTGCTTTATTCTTAAAGGAAACACATTCAAATGTCGGCCAGACGGCCCAGCCGGCTGGAGGGGAAGTTGCTAACTTGTGGCAGCAGGGTGGCAGGTCCTAACTCCTGACCCAGGTGGTAGGCTTCCCCAGCTCTCATGAGGACAGACAGGGCTTCAGGGACTCCTGGTTTTGGCCCCTCTTCCCTCGTGATCCCTCCAGACCCCAGATTCAGAATGTGCAACAGGTCTGAGAAAGTATGTGCTTCACTAGGACCCGCATTTACACGTGCGGATCCAAAGATACACAACTTCGATCTTCTTTATTTTTGACCCCACCAACGTTACCTTCCTCCCTTCACTCCCTCGCCACACCCCCCCCCCCCGACGGACTTTATTCCTTACCCTCACCCTCCTTCCCTCTAACAAAAGAAGGCATTTTCTTAGAGCAGGCCACTTGATAGGGCCAGTGGAAATGAACAAAATTCTTCCCAGCAAGGTTATACTTCAAGTAAGCAAGCCGCCATTCAACTTAGTTCAACTTAGGGGAAGTAGAAACAGAAGGGGAGCAGAGGATGGAGACAGAGCGAACCTCAGCAGCATGGACCCATATAAATATATATAGATATGTGTGTGTGTATATATATGTGTGTGCACATATGTACATATATGTGTACATATAAACCATATCTATCTATGTATCTATCTCTATGTATCTATGTATGTATCTATATATGTATGAATGTACCTATCTATCTATCTATCTATCTATCTATCTATCTATCTATCTATCTATCTATCTATCTACCTATCTACCTATCTATCTCTGTCTGTCTGTCTATCTATCTAGTGGGTCACTGCATTCCAGGACGACTGTCCAACACTTGGACCTTCCACCCCAAGGTCAGAAGACATGTTAGAATATTTCATATGTAGTTGATGTGAGAGCTTTTTAGTTTCTGAACTCCTGAATTAGTGCAGAGTTGGAAATTACAGTTAATTTACAGACTGCCCAGGCTGATTAAGGAACTTGTGAGCATTTTAAGAACCTCTAATTTTAAGGCATAAAATTTCCCTCTTGTATATTTCAAAGAGTGACCATGTTGGTTATAACTCATATTTATAAAGCATTTGACATAAGTCAGGCCTTCCCCTAAAACTCCACGTTTGTTTGCTCTTTCGGTCCTCAGGATATTCTGAGAGAAAGAAAATGAGGCACAGAAAGATTAAAAAACAATTTACATTAGTTTTTACAGGCTGAGAATAAAGTCCAGCTCCAGCCCAGATAGTTTAGCTGTACAGTCTAGTCTCTCCAGGTCCCTGTGGCATCTGTGGGCCCGGGAAGAGCCAGGCAGCAGGAACAAGTAGCCTGGGCAGGCAGCCAGGAAGACTGGACTGCATTCAGGCAGGGTAGAGACACCTGTGAGACCTGTCAAAAACTCCTGCTTCTCCATCTCTCAGATAACAAGTTCATATAACCCTTTGCAGCAGAGGCAGGGTTTCTATTTCTCAGGTCTCCATCCCCCAGGGAAAGAAGTGTCATCAGCTGCAATCTCACCCTTCATCCTTCAATTCGTAATGGGTCCTCCTCACTTAGTGGGCAGAGAAATGGACTTCTGGGGTCAAAGCCACTTGGATTTCACACTAGTTCTGATTATAGAACTGCATGTCTGTATCCTCATCTGTAATGAGGACAATGGATGGTTATGAACAGAACTGTCTAATCCTAAAACATGAACCCCAAAGGCTTCCTCTTACCACTCAGAGGTACTCTGAATGTGGGGCCAGTAAATAGCTGGACAAGGTTAAATAAATCATGTCCTGACAGTGGATCTCAAAACATTGGAATAGTGAAGCCATAGGAGGAAGGGGAAGCAGGTTTATTTCTCTCTCCTTCCTGCTCCTTCTCCTCTCTACAAAGTAGATGCCACTTGTGTGACATGGTTGTTGCTTATAAGCCAAGGAGTGAGTCCTCCCCAGAAACCCCACTTGCTGGACCCCCATCTTGGACTTTGTAGTCTCCAAAAAAATCTAGGTTCTGTAATTTGAGGCGCCCAGCATATAGATATTGTTATACCAATACTAGCTGACCAAGAGAAGGATAATATGATTATTGAATTCATCTTCATTAATACAGAATAACTGTTCCAAATGATGGTTGAGGAAGTAATGGCTCCCTCCTTGCTGTAACATCTTTATCCAATGTATATTTGGTCAGAAACATCATCCATGTTAAAAGCCCAGATCTTATACCTTATTTGGGAGTAAGATCTTAGTGGTATAATTAGTTAAAATTAGATCATTGAAGTAGGGTGTGCTCTGTATTCCATACACCTGGTGTCCTTGTAAAGAGAACATGGCATGAACAGAAAGGTCCAGAAGGAAGGTGAAGATGATGAGAAGAGATGCAGTGTGGAAACCTTGCACAGACCCTTCCTCCACAGCTGTGAGCTTGCACTGCAGCTCCGAGAACAGTCATGGATTTGTGATGTGATTCACACCCAGTTTGTGGTCCTGTGTCCTAGTGACCCTAGCAAAGCAATAGTGGCACAAGTGTGTGCCCGGGGCTCATTTGGCTTTGGTCCCTCCCTTTCCTCATGAATCCTCAGTGCCACCAGTAGCCTCCCAGATAAAAGTGGTGATTGTTGATATTGCTTATTAGAGATTGGATGAACCTATTATAGATTATGACAACTGGCCAACTCTATAAAAGTGAAGATTCTTGCTAGAAATATTCTAGCAATCCGTGAAGTTCTACAGAATTCATGATTATCATAGGGAACAATTAGAAGCCAGCCTCTTGTCTCCCTTTTCTGAAAATAAATGGTGGAAAAAATAATCTTTTAAGGTTAACCGAGTGCTGAAATTCAGCCCTGGGGATTACCAAACACAATTTGTAACTTGGCTCTTGGGAAGAGTATGAGAGGGATATTTCTCAGAGTGTACAATACATCTTCGACGGTGGGTGGAGAAACAGACCCGGGTGTCAGGCTTGGCCAGTTTATTTAACGAAGCCGAAAGTTTCAGGTCACTTTTAACTCGATTGGACAATAACATGGATATTATTAATTATTCTGTGAACTTGTAGATGCTCTCTGTCCCCCAGGATGAGGCAGGCTGAATCAGTTTCCTCTAGACTCCGTCAGTGGTGCAACCATAATTGATGCCTGAAGCTAAAAATGTGGCCTTCATAAGATGTTCAGACTTAATTGTGTTCATTTTATTTGCCACAAACAAAGCATCGTGTTTATTTTTTTTATCATAATTTAATTTGCCTTGCTTTCACTGTTTATAACATTTTGGATGCCCAAGTCTGAAGTCTACAGTTTTATGTTTTGCACCCATATTTCCTCTGTAGTCTGTGACCCTCTTAGATTCTGGGGTACCTTCCTTCAGAGGATAAAGAGGTGGTCTCTCTGTCCACCCACTTGTAGAAGCTCTCTGTCCACCCAGTAGTTGAAGTTGTTGAAGAATGGATTAGAAAGCATTAATCTCAGCCTTCTCTTTTCCATTAATTTCTCTTCAAACAACAGTGGAATGAAGTCAGACTTCTACCTAGAAGACAGTGTTTATAATGATGGGTTAGTTGTTGAGCCAAGGTCTCTTAAGATTCTTGTGTGCATACACACCTCTGTAGATAATTCCTTCCTTCCTTCCTTCCTTCCTTCCTTCCTTCCTTCCTTCCTTCCTTCCTTCCTCCCTCCCTCCCTCCCTCCCTCCCTCCCTTCCTTATTTTCTTTTATTTTGAGACAGGGTTTCTCTGTGTAACAGCCCTAGCTGTCCTGGATCTAGCTCTTATAGAACAGGCTGGCCTCAAACTCACAGAGATCTGCCTGCCTCTGCCTCCCAAGTGCTGAGATTAAAGGTGTGCACCACCCTGCTTCTTTTGTACACTTTATGTTTCAACTTTTTGGGATGCAGAGTTTTCACATTTGATCCATCTCATCTTTTTTAAAGTCTTGGAAAGCCAGGTTGTCACAGTTTTATGGAGATTTTCCCACAGCAAAGGAAGAGTGGGGCTCTGGGGCCCAGACTGAAAATTTCAGAGCGTTTGGTTCATGAGCAGCATGGAAAGGGAAGTGTTCTTGCCTTAGCCTCCGCCATTACCACATACAGGGCGAATTCCTCTGCCTGCCCCTCCCAGTACTCAACTTATTCATTAACTGACCCCAGCCACACTCTTATCTCAACTGACCTGGTCCAGTGTTCTCAGCTGAACTTGGTGAATGATGAGTCATTTGTAATAAATCACTCTCCACTGTCTTTTTTTTCCCTTCCTCCATGAAATAGTGGGGAGACTTCTCTAAGCAACGGCAATGTCTATTCTGGATTTTGTTTCTGCCTGAAGGCCAGCATCTTGTGAACCATTCCCCAGAACCTCCCCAGAACTCAGCTCACTCTATTGCTCTTCCTGTTCTAATAATGCCACTAATTTTATTGAATAGGGACCCCACTTTTATTACCTTATTAACCACATCCTAATAGTCTTATATATAAATATATTGCATTGTTCTTAGGGCTTCGATGTAGGAATTTAAGGAGACCTTAGTTCAAAGCACAGTATTTTGTTCCCTCCCCGAATTGCATGTCCTTTTCTCATGGGATATATCATGCCCAGGAGTCTCCAGTGTCTTAGCTCATTTCAGCATCAACTTTGCAGTGCACGCTCTTGTCTGAATATCTTCTAAACCAGATTCAGAGAGACTAATTTTCTTCTCTGGCTGTGAACCCCTGTAACATGAAGGGCCTGGTTGGTTTCTGTCCTCCCACCAGGTCCCACAGTCATTAGGTCCCAAAGAAATCACACAGAGAGGTCTATATTAATGATAAACTGATTGGCCCATTAGCTCAGGCTTCTTATTAGCTCTTATAACTTATATTAACCCATTATTCTTATCTATGTTAGCCACATGGCTCAGTACCTTTTTCAGCGGGGCAGGTCACATCCTGCTTCTTCGGTTGTCTGGGCAGGACTGTGGAAAGAGCTTCCTTCTTCCCAGAATACTCTTGTTCTCACTGCCCTACCTCTACTTCCTGTCTGGTTTTCCTGCCTATACTTCCTGCCTGGCTAATGGCCAATCAGCGTTTATTTAAACCATAATTGACAGACATAGAATTGTTCTCCCACACCAAACCCCTGAAACCAGATAAGTTATTTGATTCTAAAATGTAATGGTGGAATAGGACAAATATTCTTATTCAAAACTGAAAAGAAAATAGGGAAGAAAGGAGGTAGCCTGTTGCCAGGTGTTCAAAAGCTGGTAAGTCATGTTTTGGTTGGTTGTAACACTTGACAATAATGTGTTGTTCAGTGCTCTGCTTTCCTGACCTACTGGTGATAGAGTACCTGAGTATCTCTAGGAGCAGATTCTGCCCTAATGCTTTGGTGTCAGGTCAGCTGCCTTGTGAAACCAAGGCAGTGGTCTTGATAACCTTTGAAGCCATTTTTTCCTTCTTGAAGAATGGGATATGTTTATAGATAGAATGCTCTGTTGTCTTATCAGCGCCAAGGAGTTGGATGACCTTCCTTTATTCTTTCTTTACTCTGTCCATTTCAATTCAAACTGAAAATGTTTTGCTTATCTAATTGAACAGGACCCTTGCAGAGTTACAGTCCAGAGACACCTATAGTGTCTTCTTCTTATTTTTGTAATAGGCTGGCAGTTTTCCAAGTGTTATTGTTCCTTTTGGCTGACAATTCCTTCTTCACTCATGTTTCCCACTCTGCTGTACTCCAGCCACTCTCTTAACACCCTGCTAGCTAAACCCTTGGCTAAGTAGCCAATTTCATCACTCTCAAGTTCTATGCTATTGTTGCTGTTTGTTTTGTCCGTTAAGACTCTGCACCATGGCACACTTGGGGCAAGTTCTTTGGCACTTTGTTACAAGGATGGGTTTTCCTCAAGTTTTTGACAGCCTAACTCTTATTTCTCTGAGACCTCACTGCAATAGCCTTTAGCCGACATATTCCTACCAAGAGTTTCTTTACCAACAAGATACAATCTTTCTCTCTGACTCACTTCTCTCCATTTTATACATCACTAAAATCACTTTTAGCCCCCATGTTTCTAGAAAGTATGTTGAACATGTTTCAGGCTCTTTATAGAACCCAGTTCCAAAACCTCCTACTGTATTTAACACTTTGTTGTAGACATACTCCACTTCTTAACACCAAAGTTGTTACTCTGCTACGGTTACTCTAACAAACTACCAGAGGAAAAGTTTTAGCTAAGCTGGCAGAATTTTATTTCTCACAATTCAAGACCTAGGAAGTCTGATCTCAGCTGTGAGACCTATTAGATGCCAAGATGCTTGGCTTGCAGAGGGCTTCCCTTTCACTGTGGCCACATGGCTCTCTGTTCTGTGCGCATGCAGAGAGAGATTTCTTTCTGCCTCTTCACACCAGGGCATCTGTTCTACTGGATTTGAACACCACCTTTATGAATTTATGTGACCTTTAATTATCCCTCAAAGCTCTATCTAAAAATAAAATCAGGGATATAGTTCAATCTACCACACTCACTGGGTAGGACGCTAGGTTTTCTCCCTTTCTTTGTGTAAATGAAATACTACCAGTTTCTTCAAAAGAATAGTGTTCTATTGTTCATTCTATTGCATGCAACCAAGAATGACCCCA
Organism: Ondatra zibethicus; assembly: GCA_004026605.1. NCBI lineage: Eukaryota > Metazoa > Chordata > Mammalia > Rodentia > Cricetidae > Ondatra > Ondatra zibethicus. The sequence goes on from PVIU01002632.1 coordinate 44,769, forward strand.
GTGACTTTAGGGTGCGGGAAAAATAGACGTTAAGCACTAGCATGAGGAGTGGTAGTGCACTAGAAGACGGAGCTGGTCTTGAGCTACAAGGTGATCATTGGTGTAGAAAAAGTGGTTTGTAAGAAGTAGTTTGTAACCAGAAACATACATATCCAAATATGCTCCAGGCTCAGTTATCTTTGATAGAGCAAAATAGCTTTTGTTACAAAATGAACACACAAGGTGGACCTCATTTCACTATAGTTTCAAAGAAGTCTGGAAAGGACAGTATAGTTAAAATTCTTTGTAGAAGTGGCTGATGTCTTTTACATCTTTAGGTTTCTATTCTGTTCCCTATCCTGCATTGCAAAAAGTGCTTTGTTGGTGTTCTTTATGTTTATTCTTTTAAAACTTTCTCTTTTTCTAGTCTCCAAAGCCAAACTTTCTATTCAACCTTTCATGACACTAATCTATTATTATTATTGTTGTTGCTTAATTTTCATGGTTCTGGGGACTCAATCTAGGCTCTTGCAGATTCTAGGTAAATGCTCTATCACTGAGTCATATCCTCAGCTCCACGTTTTTCTATTATTAAGCTTTGCACTTAATAATTATCTTGATTTCATCATATATCTGCATTATCAGTATTTGGTCGTTAATAAATAATATTTCTAGGAAACAGAAGGTCAACAAAAGAGCAATAAGCAGGAATTCCTCACACCTGGAACCTCAGCACTTAAGAGGCTGAGGAAGAAGAACTGCCATACATTTGAGGCTAGTCAGAGCTCTAGAGCAAGATCTTGTCCCAAAAGCAATTAAATAAAATCCAAACTCAAGGTTGCCTAAATAGGGGTGCAATTTTGATATAACAGATTAAAGATCTGTTAATGCTGATAAGATAGTTAGCATCTACTAGAATGCTTAGTATGTTTTGATATGAACCCCTTCCTTAAAGAATAATGTAAATTGATTTTTAAGTTGGCAGTTGCCATAACTCTTACTTTAAGAGATAATACTTACTCCTCTCTGGCCTTGGCCATCTGAGTAATTGGTTCCACTGTCTATTTCATTAAACACCTCTTATTTCTTGCTTTCTCTTACTGCACATGTCCAATTCATTAAGGATTCTATGAAAACTACCATAAAATCATATCCTAACACCATCCACTTCTGCCCACATCTATTTTGCTATTATAATAAAGTCACTAATCCTCTTGGGTGAACTGTCTCCCACATCCCAAAGTAGTATGTCTCTTTACTTCCACTCTATTTTTTTGGGGGGGTAGTGGGAAGAGTCTTGCCATTTAACTCTGGCTAGCTTGGAACTCACTGTGTAGTTAAGGACGGCCTTGAACTCAAAGAGCTTTGTCTGCTTTGTGCTGTGGGATAATGCTCTTGTACACTGTGAAGATTTGTCACTCATATTGCTTTAATAAAATTGATGTTCTGCCTGGTAGGGAATTCTTCTGGAATCTTGCCAGTTGTGCTCACTGGAGTATGCCAGGCAAAACATATTTCTAGATATTGGGGGCTGTCACTTAGGGATGGGGATGGGTTAGGATGAGGAGTGTTGAGGGAGTCTACAGGAGAGAAGAAAATTGGGTGTTCCACCCTCATCTCTTTAGTCCTCTGGTCACTGGGGATGAGGGCAGAGAGTAAGGAGAGGCCACAAAACAGATAGTTTGTTATAGAGTTGAGAATATGATGTGAAGAAGAGGAGGGCAAATGTCATCTGAAGCTCACCTACCTACTTTGTTTGCTTACTTGTTTCTCAGGTTGCCAGGGAATGAATGCCTTCTGGGGTTGACGAGTGTAAAGGGATGGTGAAAGAGGTATGTGTGAGCCACTAGAAATGGGGTGGGAGAGGAGAGAACAGTAAAGATCTATTGTTAGGCTACCTGTTCCACTGGCTTAAGTTCCCTGCATATTTCCAGGGAATGCCTGCCAGAGGTGGGGACTGGGGTAAATGATGACTGGGGGAAGGAAATAATGAGGGGCTATCTGTGTGATCCCTTGGAGAGGAGGACAAGGGGGACGGGAAGGAGAGAGACTGTAGCAGGCGGTCTGAGCAGAAGAGGCTGGATAACAAGAGAATGGATTTGGAGGAAAGCAGGACGAGGTGAAGGTCGGCAGTTAGCCTTCCGCTTCCCTGGCCCTAAATATGTTTCTATATGTATATGTACATACATTAATGCTCCAAAGCACAATGCAACATCACAAAGCATCTTGTAATAAAACATGGCTCCCCATTAGGCCATTTACTAAGACTTGACCTTTTTTATGCCACTGCCTTCTGTAAATATCCTATTAGTGTGATGTTGACATACAGTGTAGAGATCATCAAACATCATTCCAACCAGAAAGGAAAGTCAACCTTCTTATGAGCACAAATGCGCCCAGCAGTCCCTCTCCCATCACTACCATGGGAACCTACCAAAGGTACTCAGGAATGCTGTAGTTTAACCTAAACATCTTAATTGGCATTAACAAAGAGTAGTATTAGATAATCCTGCCACTACCTCAAAAAATGTATTCAGGAAACTCAATATTTTAGATACCAACTTTTTAGGAAAGGTTCACATGCTAAAAACTATCTTTTATAAACAGAAGGGTAATTTCTATATCAAGCTACATATATCATAGGGCTTCATATCCTGAACTTGGTGTATAATATATGAGCAGTAGGCTAGAAGTTGAAAAAGCACTGGCTTTGCAGCTGGGCATCAGCACCATGGGTGTTTACCCATTCTGCTTAGAGAAAGAAATGTACGGCAGGACAAGAGTCCAATCTCTATCAGATTGACCAGTACCTTTTGTCAAAGATGGGAAACAAAACCTACAATAGCCTCAAATAATATAAAATAACTTTGGGGAAACTCTAGCCAAGTGAATGAAAGAATTATGTGATAGAAGGTTAATATCCAAAATATATAAAGAACTCAAAACAAATAATCCAATTAAAATATGGAGTAGAGATCTAATCAAAGGCTTTTTTTTTTTTGTAACAGCCCTAGCTGTCCTGGAACTAGCTCTGTAGTAGACAAGGCTGGCCTCAAACTCAAGGAGCTCCACCTGTCTCTGCCTCCTGAGTGCGGGGATTAAAGGTGTGAACCACCACCACCTGACCATCAAAAACTTTTTAATAGAGGAAACTCAAATGGCTGGGGATGACTTAAAGAAATGTTCAACATCTTATTCATCAGGGAAATGCAAATCAAAACTACTTTGAGATTTCATTTTACACCTCTCATGATAGCCAAGATCAATAAAACAAGTGACAGCTCATGTTGGCAAGGGTATGGAGCAAGGGGAACACACATCCATTGTTGGTGGGAATGCAAACTTCAGAGCTACTGTGGAATAAGTGTGGCAGTTTCTCAGGAAGATGGGAATTGATTTACCTTAAGATCCAGCTGTATCACTCTTGGTCATATACTCAAATGGTGCTTCATCCTACCACAGAAACACTTGTTCAATCATGTTCACTTGCTGCACTAGTCATAATAACCAGAAACAGGAAACAACCTAGATGTCCCTCAACAGATGAATGAGTAAAGAAAATGTGGTACATTTAAACAATGGAATATTATTCAGCCATTAAAAATGAAATGAGATTTGCAAGTAAATGGGTGGAACTAGAAAAAAAAATCATCCTCAGTGAAGTAATTTAGACACAGAAAAACAAATGGGGTATGTATTCACTTATATGGGGACATTATCTATTAAGTCAATGAAAGCTAAGCTACAATCTGTATAGCCACAGGGTAGGTAGAGAGTAAGGAACTGGGATGGGTAACAGATAGATCTAGGGAAGTGAAATAGAACAGATAGTTATGGAAGGGGGGCCGGAAGGGTGAATCAAGTGGGAATGGGGAGGGACAAGAGGGATGAGGGAGGGAGTTCAGGGAGAAGTGACTAAAATCAAGGGCTGTTGGGCCAAAATTATCCCAGGGCCTGTACCTTGAGGCCTGTAGGACAGAGAAAAGCCTGGCTTGAGTTTGAAGTGTAGTGTTAAAGCTACTGAGGGGGGAATGAGACAGCAAAATCTAGGGGACCAAGACAAAGATTGTTGTATGAGGAGCGGGCCATGTTCCTGGTGCCCCCAAAATAACCACACAGAAACTGTATTAATTAAATTACTGCCTGGCCCATTATACCTAGCCTCTTCTTGGCCAACTCTCACATCTTGATCTAACCCATTTCTATTAATCTGTGTTTACCACAACGTTGTGGCTTACCAGGAAAGATTCAGCATGTCTGACTCTGGCGATTCCATGGCAGCTCTCTGTCCTTCCATCTCTGCCTTCTTCTTCCCAGAATTCTGTTCTGTCTTCCCCGCCTATCAAAAGGCCAAGGCAGTTTTCTTTATTCAAAAGATTACCAAAATCTCCCTTGTGAAGAATCTGCTCAATATAAAGAAATGATGGCCATACATATTGCCCTACAAGAGGTCCCAGAACCCTACAGCTTCTATTCAGACAGCTCGTATGTGGTGAACCTACTTCCACACTTACCCTATGCCTATATCAGATTGGATGCTAATCCTATTTCTGCCTTGATGATACAATTCAGATCACTCTTAGAAGGAAGAAAAAAAAACATATATATTCAACATCTCAGAGGACACCAAAACCTTCCTGGCCTCATTTCCCAAGGGAATGCTGCTGTGGATGCTGCAGCTTCAAGGGACTGTCTCATAGAGGTCTCAATTTGGCCCATACAAAATGCTACCCAAATGCATGACTTAACTCCTGTCAACTGGAGAGGACTCAAATACTTATATCCCCAGATCCCTGCAACAGAATTAGAGAAAATTGTTCATACATGTAAGACTTGCCCACAGTTTCTCCACAACCCCCCCTTTACAAGGACTTGGGGTGAACCCAAGGAGGTTAGGACCCAATATCATCTGGCAAACAGATATAATGCATTACCCTCCATTTGGCAAATTAAAATATATGTTTGTGACCATAGACACATACTCTAAGGCATGCTGGGCTACTACTCACTCAGGGGAAAAGGCAACCCAAGCCAGAAGACACTTCTTACAATGTTTTGCTACATTGGGACTACCACAATTGGTCAAGACCAACAATGGCCCCTGTTTTATAAGTAAACCATTAAAAGAATTCTTCCAGAGATGGAATATATCCCATACCTGGGATCCCATACAACCCTCAGGATCAAGCGATTGTTGAAAGATATCACCAATATCTCAAGGAGGTTCTTATAAAAAAAAGGGGGGGGAGAAGTCTCCCCTATCTACAACTGCAAAAGGTGTTATTAACCATCAATATTTTAAATTTTCAAAAACTGGATAACAAAATAGATTGCAGAAACATTGGGGATCCCTACCAATGAGGCCCTGCCTAAAGATTAGGTGGAAGGATCCTCTCACTAACAATGGAGGAGCCTAGATTCCTTGTTGACACAGGGCCAGGGATATGGATGTCTTCCCAAACAGAGGGGAAACACTTATATGGCTACCCACTTGTAACTTAAAATTTCTTCCCTCCCCTCAGGACAATGGGGAAGACCGAGATGACCAATAAAGAAAGAAAGAGATTATGGTGGACAACCCATTAATTCAAACACAAGAAAAGAAAAATCACCACTGCCCAATCGAGACTGACCCTTGTGGAAAGTGTTGTCTGTTTATCTATTTCAGATGGCCCTCTTGGCATTAATCATGTTAACTCTTCTCACGGGGATCAACGTCCAGGCATCAAGCCTCCACCAACCACAGAATGTGATGTGGCTCTTGTTGAGTGCTGGCCCTGGAGGGATCCTAAACCAGACTTCTCAGATGACAACACCCTGGATTTGGTGGCCTGACCTGATGTTTGACCTCTGCTATTTGGCATGTGGGAGCTGGGACATGGGAGACTGCATTCCAGGGATTAAAGGGAGACCTGAATGTGGAGGTTCTCAGGGGTGCACCCTACCCCAGGCATCTTACCCTAATGAGCCTGGGTGTTCTCATGTCCTTAGGAGACATGCCCTCCTGCAGACACCCTTTTATGTATTCCCAGGAAGCAACCAGACTGCCTCCACTCTTAGAAACTTTGGGGGGGGGCAATGACTCCTGATTACTATTGTACTATTGTTCGTTCAGGGAATGTGAGCAGGCTGGGCTGGACATAATTAGAAAAGACTGCATTACATTATTTACAAAAGTCTTTGGATTCCTTAACAAGGGTAACCTTACAAAAGAGGAGATGCGTGGACTTGCTATTTATGGAACAGGGAGGAATTTGCAGGACACTTGGGGAAGAATGTTGGGGAGGAATATGCGGACCATTCCGGGATAGTTACAAGTATCCTAGATGAGATAAGAAAAGATATTGATTCATTTAAGTCAAGGACCCACTATGTGACCTGGTTTAATTGGTCCCCATGGCTTACCACAGTCATCTCTTCCCTAATTGGGCCAATGGCTATTTGTTTATTGATCTTTTTGGCCCATGTGTTCTCCAAAGGCTGAAACAAGCATTCCAAAAGCAGATACAACAGGTACAACTCATGGCCCTTTAAGTACATTATGATAGGCTCAATACATCTCACCCCATGGATGAACTCTCAATTTGAGGGTATCCAGGCCAAAACTCTGGATAGGGGTGGCCCTGACCCCTACTCTCTCCCTGGTGGGTTATTCCGGCTTGGTGACTGGGGTAGGGGTGGGGTATAAAACAAAATGGGGAGATGATGGGCCAAAATTATCTCAGGGCCTGTACCTCAAGGCCTGTAGGATATAGAAAAGCCTGGCTCGAGTTTGAAGTATAGTCTTAAAGCTACTGAGGGGGGAATGAGACAGCAAAATCTAGGTAGATGCCCCTCCAGCCAGAGGGAGGGCTTGGCTGTCTCTCATTGGCTGAAGGTACCTTCACATCACACAGTGTCACTTAACCTATATAAGCTGACACTTACAGTAATAAACTGAGTTCCTGCTTTGACTTGACTCCCTATTATATCTGATTGTCCTGCATTGTGGGGCCGCAGAATGGGTGAATAGCGCACTCACCTTTCCCTGGGGAATAAGGCTAAGGAGGCCTGGCAAAGGGCCATTGGATGAATGATGGGTGACAATTATCTGTATTCTGTCAGTTATATTTTAAATAAATGCTGATTGGTTAGTAGCCAGGCAGGAAGTATAGGCGGGACAACCAGACAGGAAGTAGAGGCAGGTCAAAGAGAACAGGAGAATTCTGGGAATAAGGAAGCCCATTTCTTTGCAGTTCTGGCCCAGCCACAGAAGAAGCAAGATGTGACTGTCCTGCTGAAAAAGGTACTGAGCCATGTGGCTAACACAGATAAGAATAATGGGCTAATATAAGTTGTAAGAGTTAATAAGAAACCTGAGCTAATGGGCCAATCAGTTTATAACTAATATAGACCTCTGTGTGATTTCTTTGGGACTTAATGATTATGGGAATTGGGCAGGACAGAAAACCTCAGACAACAGAGGAATAGTATGAAAACCTAATACAGTAGAAGTTTTGTAGAGTATATACATATGTGAAGGGGATCTAAATAAAATCACCAAATAATGGGGGAGACAGAGTCACATTTTTTTTTTCACCAAATGAAGCATCTAGTATTGGGATTGGATTACATCTACTTGAGTCATTGACCAAAGGGGCCCCATGGGAACCCCCAAACAACCCAGGCTGTTGCCAAGTCTATATAAGCTGTTCTCTATAAACTGATGGCAAGGCAACTCAATGAACTTAAAGAAACTTACTGATGCCTACATAGAACCTTCACCCCTATGTTCTAGTGCCTTTGGTACAGGAAGGACTCTGTGTGCCATCAAAAAAAAAAAAAAAGAAAGAAAGAAAAGGAAAAAAAGAAATGTAAATACCAATGTATCCACAACTCTTTGAGCTACAATGATGGCCTGACTGCAATACATGCTAGGACAATGGTGGCACAAAGCTGTGGGGATAATCCATATCTGATTTGACTTAAAGTCTATTCCACATGATGGAAATTAGACCAACACTGTTTGGGTGACCCAAAGCCTGAGACTAGATGGCCCAGGATCTAGGACAAAACCAAATACTATTATTCTGAAAAACAAAAACAAAAAAAATCTCAAAATCAGAGAGAGAGAGAGAGAGAGAGAGAGAGAGAGAGAGAGAGAGAGAGAGAGAGAGAGAGAATGAATCCTAGTGGCATTCTGCTCTACTCATAGATCAGTACCTTGTTCAGCCATCATTAGAGAAGCTTTCTCCTGCAGAAGATGGGAACAAATACAGAGCCCCACAGCCATTCTAGAGAATGAGAGATCTCAAACACTTAGTCCTATATAAGATCTCTTCCCACAGGGCTCAGGAAACCCTACTGAAAAGGAGAGGCAAAGAGTATATGTAAGAGCCAGGGGAGACTAAGGACACCATGATCACAAGGCCCTCTAAACAACAGGGTTGGTGCACACTTGAACTCACAGAGACTGAGGAGCATGCACAGGGGCTGCAGAGGTCTACACCAGAGAGCAGCCTAGAAGGAGAGGGGAAGTGGGCACATGGCCTCACCACTAAGTTTCCTTTCCCAGATATACCTTTGCAGTGATGAGAGAAGTGACTACTGCATCTTCTGTTTGCAGAAGATTTGGATGCTAGTATTTCCTAAAGATCCCTGGGGTAAGTCTTTATCTTCAGCTTGGTGATAGTTGGGGGTTGGAGGAGGTGTGTCTTACTGTTGAAGTTATGGGGAGAGGAAGGCTCTGGAAGGCAGTTGTGGGACATAGACTTTCTTCCTCTTCTCTCCCACTTTCTGGCCATTAAGTGAACTGTTATGGTCTGCCATAATATCATCTTGTACTTTGTACTACCTTACCCCCATGGGCTGGAACTTCCAAAAGTGGCACACAAGACAGACCTTCTATCTTTGTAAGTTGATAGTCTCAGTATTTGTCATAGTGACAGGAAACTAACACATTTTTCCAGTAACTTCCTCTTTAATAATGCTTTATAAATGCTTATTCAATTACTTATATTTCAACTAGATTTTAAGTCATGTAGAGACTAAAGTAGATTATCTTTTTTTAAAACATAGTATGTTTATTTTATTGCAGCAGATGGAATAGAAGAGTTAAGGGGTGAGTGTATTTGTTGATTTAGGGATGAGTATATTTGTTGATTGGATGCATGAGTTTTATTCTTCCCTAAAATATTGTAAAATGTCAAAGCAACTATGAATAGAATTTTTAAATATGACAAATTTTCTGGTTAACACTAGCAAAGATAACTAAAACATCATAAAAATAAGTAAAAAATTGTTTAAAACAGCAGTAATGGTTACAATTAATATGGAATTATACTAGTTATATCAGAATTAAAATTTCTGTTAAAAGAACAATTTCATGTAGTATTTTAAAACTAAATAATGTTAAAAAGAAGATATTTGGCAAAACCACCTGTTGTTTTTGAGGCACACTCTAAGAGATGGAATCTATGCCTTCTACTGGGAATCTACTGTGAATGTGGGAAAAAACCAAAAACCCAAACCACAAAATAAAAAACAAAAACAAAAACAAACAACCAAAAAACCACATACCAGGGAGAGCATAGGTTCCAGGGGTGAACTGAATACTGTTGTTTATAAAATCAATAATATCAAACTGCCTTCTAAATATTTATATTTATACCCATAGATGCATGCCATAGACACAAACCACTCTCAGCCTTAATCAGAGAAGTCTCTAAATGCAGAGTCATGGCTGCTCAAGGTGCTGAGAGTATGTGATTAAACAAGACATTTAGTTTTCTGAATGACTAAGACTCAGGAAACACTGAGGAAGAGGGGCCAGGAGGAATGTAAGAGCCAGAAGATAGGGAATATTTCCTCTTGGGCAAGACACAGCCATTGCAGTTGCAATTCACAGCAGCTATGGATGCCTGCACTGGTCCCATCAACATCCAGGCACAGATGGAGAAGGGACTCAGGGATCCCTACCCTACACTGCTGAACTATTCGCTACTGAGAGAGTCAGGGAAGGGGAGCCATTGCCTTCGGTTGTGTACCCACTGATAACCTCACTGGTATTGGATGAATAATTTGGCTTTCACCACAAGGAATCTTCATACACTGTACATGAAGATTATCATGTCAACAAATGTATGAAGATTTGTTATTGTAATAATTCCTTGCCAAGTTATTTATTCTATGCTATACTTCAATTAAAATACTAAACATTTGAGAAACAGGAAGATGTGACAAAATCTTTCTATAAAACTAATACTTTTAAGGTTGAACTAATTAAAAACAGCATTTTTTTAAAGCATGCTGATATAAAAACATGTTTTAAAGAGTTTGGAAATGATAAACACAAAGTTAGAGATAAGCTATCTCTGGCATGGAGGAAGATATGTAGCTGGTGTTCTTGTGTTCTGCTGTTAAATCAGTAACACATGCCAAGTAAGCTTATACTGTAAGATATGCCAATTCTAGTAATTATGACTAAGAATTTCAATGAGTCCAATTTAATGTACCCAGGTCTTTTATAAAAAAGCAATAAATGAGAGTGGATAGTGGAAAATTTAAGTAGAAGAATCATGTGGGTTTTTAGGGGGTGGTTAGGGACATTTTTAGGAATTGAGTTGGTGTCTTTGGCTGGTGATATGGCTCAGCAGGTAAAGGAGATTTGTCACCAAGGTTTATTATCTGAGTTCAATCTCTGGGACCCACTTGGTTGAAGGAGAGAAAGGTCTCCAGCAAAGTATTTCTCTGGCCTCCACAAAGCCACTGTGGCTTGCACTGCATGTTCACATGCATAAATAAATGAATGAATGCTTAGATAAACATTTTTTAAAAAAGCTTGTGTCTTCATAGTATAGTGTAAAAATGAAAATAAAAATGCTCGCAGAAGCAATAGGAAGTTCAGAAATTGGTATATGTTAATCATAAGTGACATAGCAAAAATAATTTAGAGTGGCAAATTGCTTCCCTGGTTCTCTAGGAATTTTATTCTTTTCATTTCTATTAAACTAATGTTTCACTAAAAGATTATTTTGAGACAATTGCTTAAAATTTAGTTTTGTCCTGTCCTTCCACAACTAAAATAAATAATTCTAGGATAATTTCACTTAATTTGATAAAAGAAAACATAGAGATATTAAAAATGACTATAATATTTTTATAGTAATAAAAGAATGTAAAGAATTTTCTTAGTGTTAAGGAATATAGATGTGTTTCTTCTGGTCACATTGGTCTTTTTCCCATGCCAGTAATTTACTCTGCTGTCCTACTCCCTGTACCTTAAAATATCTGCCCATGAAGTCTTTCCTAATATTGTTTCTCAAATTGTTTCACTAAACCCGCAACCTCTTGAGGCCATTCATTCATTCATTCATTTATTCATTCTTTTTTTTTTTTAAAGAACCCATAGTTGATTTTTTTTTTGACTAATGTTCTACGTAACTGGATGCCCAGGTGTGAGGTGAGGAACTTTTATTCTTTGAGGCACATTTTTCTGTTTTCTATGTGCTGTTTTATTCCCCTCTTTCCTTTTCTTTCTCTCTTACATGGTTTCTTTTTTTTTTTTGTGGCTCCCATGCTTTCTGGTTTTGCTTAGAAATTTGATCTTCTCTGATCGACTGTGGCCAGATTCTTGCTTCGGTGTCTACCCTTGACATATTTAACATCTCCTCTGTTCTATGATTTTGGTACAAGGTATTTTATGACCCATTTACTTTGTTGGTGCCGCTATTTTTATAGCACCAAAGGACAGAGGAAGGATAAGAGCTGGGAGGTAGTTCAATTTATTAAATATTTGAGCTCTGGGTATAGTTCTCTCCAAACTACTTCCTGCTGATTATTGGGCCATGTAATCTTTAGGGGTGTTTATGGCAACCTTTCGGGGGGTCTTGGTCCATTATACCACATTAGTCCAGAAGGATTCCACAGGTTCTCATTCTCTATGGAAGCAAAAGAAGAACCTTTTTTCCAAAGGAACTTATCCTTAGACTCAAATTTTGAAGACAAGATACCTTTAAAGTATATATGTTGGTTATATCCAGACTCTCTGTGTATAGCCCATCTTTACATAGCTTATTTATTTTACTCTATTACTTTTTAATATTTATTTTATTATCTTTACTCCTTTAATCTATGACTGTCTGCACTGTCTCTTTAAAGACTATGTTTTATTTTTATTTTTGTAAACCATTTACTTACCTTTTTATACTCTTTTTTCTTCTCTTTCTGAAGCATATATACATTTTTTTAAAACACACTGTGACCCATTTATAGGTCCTTTCCATCTGGATTTGTCTTTATTGTGTATTTATAATTATTTTCTGACCAGGACTGCTTCTTAAAATGCTAAGCGTTTCTTAAAATACTAAGTGTTTCTTAAAAGCCTAAGTTGCGGCCTTGCTAGAGGAAATATGGCACTGCCTGCTTGCTCCACCCAGTACAGCATGGTGGAGCTGTTTGCTGCCTCGGAGAGCCATGGACATTACCTCATTTTTAGGTACACAGAGGGTCTATGTTGGCATTAAGCAGGTTGTAACACTCTGCTCACAAAATCTATTTAAATGCTTCATAGCCAGACCTCGTCAGAGTTCATACTGGAAGCATGGCCTAGGAAGCATTTCAAAATGATGCGGCTTTTTTTCCTGCTACCACTTAATTAGGAAAACCTCTTTTAAAGGAGCCATGCTTCTGCTTACTTCTAGCAAACAGAGCCCACCCAAGAAAATGCTGCTACCAAACCATGCTTAACTCTTGGAGCCAATTTGTAGCAGAGGTCACTTGTTGCTTCCCAGCCTCCCGGCAGCTCAGACACAAAATAGTCACACATTAACTATATTAATTATATAATTAATATAGAGCTAATGCTTGTCCTATTAGTTCTAACTTCTTATTGGCTAGTTTTTACATCTTAATTTAACCCATTTCCATTAATCTGTGTATCACCACATGGTTTACCAGCAAGTTTTGGCATCTGTCTCTGGTGGATCCATGTCTTCTCCTTGACTCTGCCTCCTTTCTCCCAGCCTTCAGTTTAGTTTTCACTTCCTACCTAAGTTCTGCCCTATCAACAGGCCAAGACAGTTACTTTATTAACCAATGGTATTCACAGCAAACATAGGGGAATTCCACATCAGAAGTATAGGTGGAGCAATCAGGCAGGAAGTAGAAGTGGGGCAAAGAGAACAGGAAAATTCTGGGAAGAGAAAAGGGTGAGTCTGCTGTCATGACCCAGTTGACAGAGGAAGCCAGACATAGAGGAAGCAAGATGAGAATGCCTCACTGATAAAAGGCACCAACTAATGTGGCTAACACAGACAAGAATAATGGGTTAATGTAAGATGTAAGAATTGGTTAACAAGAAGCCTGAGCTAATAGACCAACCAGTTTATAATTAATATAGGCCTTTGTGTGTTTCTTTGGGACTAAATGACAGTGGGACAGAAACCTCTGTCAACAGACTACAAAGGAGTAGTATCTCTGTGTAGACAGAGATAAAATTAGAATGCAAGGATAAATTGCCTGAGAGTGTCAAGAATTTGTATTGATTGTTCAATTTTTATATCACAAAAGTTCTCTTGGAGCATTTACTTTTTAACAGACACATTACTAGATGCAGTAGCATTAATGATGAGCAAGGGACATATTGTCTCTGACTTTTTGGTGGAATTGGACAGTAGTCTAATAGAATAAATTTTGTTGGCTTAGACCAGCAAGGATGCATTTGTATTGCTGGGAGTAAAACAAGGCCAGGTATGCTTTGTAATACTGGGCTATGTTAGCCTTCTCATAGGCACCTGCCGAACAAATGTTGTGAAGTAGACAGGTGGGAATATCAAGTGGGGAACTGAATTCAGTCAGTAGCCAATAAGCCTTGTAAGGAGCACTGTGAAATAAAGAATGAGCAGGGGCTATCCAGGGGGAAAGGGGGCCCAGAAGTGACCCAGGAGATAAAAAGCATGAGAGGTAGGTAATGATGTGAAAGAGAATGACTCCATAGGATCATGTATTTAAATGTTTGGTCCCAAGCTGGTAGAACTATTTGGGAAAGATTAGGAAGTGTTGGAGGAGATGTGTCACTGTAGGTGGACTTTTAGGATTCAAAACTGTGACATTCCCAGTTAATATCCAGCTACACAGCAATCTTTTCATAATAATTACCCCAATTCCTATTGACATGTAATATAATGTGGCCTAGAACATTGATAGTTCCAAGGAATAGGAACAAGGGCATCATCAGGGACCACATACACATCCCATGGTCCCTTGGCATCTGCTTCTTGTTTTTTTGTTACTGTGTAATATAATAGTTTGATTTCTTGTTTTGTAGCTGATTTGGGGCTCATGTCTGTAATATCCTGCTCATCCTTGCTTTCATCTCTGCTTCATTGGTGTGGGAAGTTCTTCTGTATATGTGTTGCTTTTTTTTTGGTTAATAAATAAACCTGCTTTGGCCTATAGCAGGTCAGAATAGAGTAAGGTGGGAATTCCAGGCAGAATAAGGAGGAAAGAAAGCAGAGTCAGGGAGATGCCATGTAGCTGCTGAAGGAATCATGTATATTATTGTGTTTTCTTTGAATTTTTTGTTTGTGAATGATCTAAGTACAAATATATTTCAATATACAGACTGCTAAGATAAACCAACATATATATTTTAAAGGTATCTTGACTTTAAAATTTGGGTCTAAGGATATGTTGCTTTGGAAAAGAGGTTCTTCATTTGTTTCCACAGAAGATGAGAACCTGTGGGTTGCTTCCAGACTAATGTGGTTTGATGGAATGAGATACCCTGAAAGGTCCACAACCCCCCCCCCAATACTTCACCCAACTAAGAGTAAGAAGCAGTTTGGAGAGAACTATGCCATAATTCCCAAATATTGTTTATAAATATTTGTTTATATTTAAAGGGGGATATGCTATATAGATGAATACTATGTATTCATATGGATCATGCTTTATTAAAACAAATTTAAGGTCAATTTTGTTATATGTATATTTCTGCTCTTGATTAAGGTATTGTGCTTATGCAGCTCATTTAAAAATGTAATGTATAATTAAGAAATACAGTTTAATAGATAGTCATCTATAACAGTCATGTTAATTAGGTTTTCTATATGTACAGAGATATATTTCAGATGGATAGGTATTCTTCAAACCTTTCAAAGACAAATAAAATATGGCATTTAAATGTTTTAAGAACTTAGGACTTTTCATAATAAGGAGACACATCTGCTTCTGGCAGCACCAAGCTACTTCAAGAGGAAGATGGGCATCAAAGAGGCTCCTTATGGAGTTTTCTAGCCATTTGGGCAAGAAACTGCTCTTGCCTGGACTGCTTGATGCTATGGTGTATGAATTAGACATGCAGGAACCACAGAAAAATGACTTCTTAACTTGCCTAAGGGTGAGACAGACCTTCAGGGTTCCTGCTTCATGAAAGAGTCTGCCAGACATTCTGCAGGGTACAGAATAAAGTAACTGACATACAGCCAATAGAGGTGAAAATCTTTGAAATGTCCTGCTTCGTGGAAAAGTCTGCTGGGTACTATGGGCCTGTAGGCTGAAGATGGATGCCCCAATGTTACAAAAGAACTTTGGGTTACTGTCCAGGCAGTGAGATGTCTCTGTCAATTCTAGAGTTTTGGAGGTTGATTACAATGCACTTCATGTTTACTTAGGTAATATTATATCCTTCTGGAGTCTTTGATAGAGTTGAAGAAAGATAGTTATAATTATAAAAGATAGATTAGATATAAAACTTTAGACTCACAAAGATAGGATAGATGATAGAGTTTTTTCCTTAATTTGCCAAATGTAATTGGACTAAATATTGTAACCATAATTCTTGCTTGATAACTGTTTTGTTATATGTAATTTTGCTATGTTAAAGTTAAAATCTTCCTTTTTTATTTGGACAGAAAAAGGGAAATGGTGTGGAAGTTCTTCTGTATATGTGTTGCTTTTATTGGTTAATGAATAAAGCTGCTTTGGCCTATGGTGGGGCAGAATAGAGTAAGATGGGAATTCTAAGCAGATAGAGGAGGAAAGATGGCAGAGTCAGGGAGATGCCATGTAGACGCCGAAGGAGACAGATGCCCACCAGAACCTTACTGGTAAACCATGAGTCTCATGGTAAATATAAAATAATAGAAATGGGTTAATTTAAGATGTAAGAGCTAGCAAGAAATATTTTTAAGCTATTGGCCAAACAGTTTTATAATTAATATAGTTTCTGTGTGATTATTTTGGGTCTGGGAAGCTGAGAAATGAACAAGCAGCCTCTGTCTACACCTCACCTCCTGGATGCCTTTCCCCACCAGCCAGGCTAAGTCCCAAGTGACATTTTCTGATATGCATTCTCTGTGGACTGTTATTAACTGCAATTTTCAATTCTAGGCACAACTCACTTTGTCTCTAACCCATTGATTTCTTCCTGATGTTGAAGGTTACATGGAGAAAGTGTAGACTTTGTGTCAGTGGGTGATTGTAACAAACCCTTTTATGTTTCAGCAGTGATGGCAGACATCATCTTCTACTTGGTACTCAATAGCATTTAGTCACTGCTTTTCAAACTGCAAGACTGGTTCATACATCACTTTATTTTTCAGTTAGCTTCAGCATAGGCAGTTACAGATTTGGAAGATGTTCATTATTATGTCATTATTTAAGTGAGCTAAGGGTTTAGAATCAAAGGCGCTGCATCTGTTTTTCTCTACAGGAAACTTAGCATAGAAAAATAATCTTAAAGAAAAAAGAAATGCCAAGCAAGCCATCAATCGTGGGAACAGTGAACAATCTTTCAGCTTACACTTGCATTCATAAAAATGCACCAAGCGTCGTATGCAAAAAAGTCACCAAGCTTATGGGCTACACTTCTAAGAGAATCTCAAAGGCATAGAGATAGTTTGTTAACATAAGTAAAATGTTTTATTTAACTCTATTAGAAGTATTGGATTTGCAGTAAATGAGAAAAATGCCCAACAGCACTATGATGAGGCCAGCTTCCTGAGATGGCAACATGAGCAATTTGGGTTTATTCTGTTCAGTAATGCTTTTGCTCTTTTCCTTAGCACTTTTAGTTTAAGTTAAAAAAATCAAATTCTTGCAGACTAAAATTAAATAGAAATGTTCTCTTACTAAATAATCTGCTTTCAAAGTTCTCTAAAAATGTGAAATATTTCAGTGGAAAACATGGAGTGATAAAGGTAATAAAATAATATGTACTCTCAGTTTTGGAAAAAATTCTCTATTTTTAGAAAATTTATTTCATTGTTGTTCTGTTGTGAATGTGTTGTGTGTGTGTGTGTTAGTGTGTGTGTGTGTGTGTGTGTGTATGTGTATGTGCATGCAGATGGCATGCATGTGGAAGTCAGAGTACTTTCAGAAATAAGTTCTTTCTTCCAATGTGTGAAACAAGGGATCAAATTCGGGTTATCAGGTTTGCATGATAAGCACTACGTCCACTAAGCCGTCACCAGCACCCCAGATTTCTAGCTTTTGATTTGTCATACTATCTGTAGAAACAATATGTACATCTTATTGAGTATAAATGTAAAAAAAACAGACTTGGTTTTATTTCTTTAGAATTTGATCTGAAATATAAAAAATACCACTGTAAAAAGCAATGTCTCCTCTACTAACAGAGTGGTAAGATTTACTCAAATTGCTGATATTTGAAAAACAATGCAAGCAGGGCACTGAGGGGGACTTTTGTTTCACACTGTGTCATAGTAACGAGAAGAATCTTGATCACACTTCCTGTAATGTCCCAAGATTGAATGTGACATATTTGACTTTAGAGACAGGGCAAGCTGAGACATAGAAACCAACATGTTTTCTGGTGCTGAGGAATGGGAGGGCTGGTTTGGACTTTGAGACATGCTTCAGAGAACAATGTGGGTGGGGAGTTTTTTCTACAAAGGGTTATCCACTTACAACATGCTCAGAATTTTTTTTTTTTAACTAAGACAGTCCCTTGATTTTAGTAATACATGGGATTTCACACTTTCTCTGAGCAATTCAAAGTTTCTACTCAGTATCTCTTTGTGCTTTAGTCTGATACATAAACTGAAGCATTTATGGGCACAAATACAAAATAACTCTTAAAATACAAGAGAAAAGTTGCTTTGGTAATAAACCCTTTTGGCAAGATTTGAAGAATTATATTCCCTGTAGTTCTTGTGGTAGGCAAAGACTTCCTAAGTAAATAAACTAGACCCCCTGTTGAGTATCTATTTTTGTGAACATTTGGTCCCATCCATTAAAGTCCTCTATATTAGAATTGAATAACTAGAGCTTGGAGTTTGACATTAACTAGCTGAGGACTGGCCAGATGTCTCAGTGGGTAAAGGCACATGTCACACAAGCCTGATAACCTGAGTTTGATCCCTGGTACCCACATAAATGTGGAAGGAGACAACCAATTGTACTAAGTTGTCCTCTGAGCGCCACAGATGTGCTGTGGCATGCCTGCCCTCTTTTGTAGATTATAAATAAAAAAGAAATTAACTAACTGAAATGACTTTTCCTTAGGTAACTTAAAATTGAAGTATAGAAAACTGTATTCACTTTAGTGAGTATTTAGAAAGCATCATAGAACACAAGAGCTGTGAAAGGAATAATTGGACAGGAATAATGAATTGTTTCATATCAGCCCCCAAATCAGGCACAACCACCCAAAAATGAATCTTATTTTTGGATTCCTTTCATAGCTTATTCATTTGAAAAACAGATTTAAATCTTGATTCTATTCTAAACAACCCTTTGAGATATATTTAGTGTAAGTAAGTATTGTTAGATAAAAATTTGTTAGTTTATGAGCCCTGTTGTTTCAACTGAGATAATCAGATAAGTAAGCAATCATTTCATACTTGCTATATTTTTCCTAAAATACCAGACAAAAATGCTTTTGTTCATAATAAGAATTATTTCTTCACTTGAAATACTTACTTTATAAAAGGTCAGTTGAATCTACTCATAAGTGGAATTTTAAAATGTACTGTCTTATTAGTGAGCATGAGTCAACATGGGTTTTTACAAATTCTGTAGCTTGAATTGACTTTTCACAAACTGAAACACGCATTGTTATAGATGTACCCCATTCCCCACTTAAAAAACCCAGAAAACAAAACAGTAGCCCTGTCTAGACGTAGTTACTATTTGATGTTTTAATTCCACGAATATAATATACCATTCAGTTTGACAACTGCTTTAAGCCAGACACACTGCCAGGAACTTTTTTTTTAACTTTCTATTTAAGTCTCAAAAAGAAAGAAAAAGAAGAGAAGGACCCTCACCCTCACATTCTAAATAGAGAAAAATGAGTTCCCCAAGGGAACATCTCATATTGAGAGAGTGGCAGAAGCAGTACTGGAATAGACAGAGCTGTCTTTTTCTGAGGCCTGGTTCTGTTTCAGCACTGGTTGCCTGTGTAAGGCTAAGATAACTCCAGCTTCAGGATGGCTGTCTGTTTCAGGTTTTACAGGGGAGGCGATTCTTGAAATGCAGAGCTTTCCACTCTAACCTGACACAGTCCCGGCAAGCCACACTAGTTGATCATTTTGCCTGTGTGTGGTTCTTTCAGAAGCTTCTGCTCCAACTACACCCTCTGCATTTGTGAGGTTTTGTTCTTACCAGGGAGGCAAAGCGAAGTTCAGCACTTTGACTGTAGGGTTCTTGCTGATCACTCTCTGGAGACTCAGGGCTTTGAATTTACCATCTATAAATCTATTCTGATTTTCAGCATAACTTCAGAACTCTTAGATCAACATTTTTCACATTACAGGATTGGTATCATGTTTAAAAGTCTATAACGTAAGATTTAGGCACATGCTTTGTGTCTGAAAGACTATAATGTAGGATTTAGATACATACTTTGTGTCTGATACCACCAGTACCCCAGTGCTCTCCAGTTAGAAGGTTTCCCTTATTAATGTAGCCTGTCATTTTTATGTTCAGTCTAACCTCTTTTGCTTAATGAAGCTCTTCACATTCTTTTCACCCTCGCCCCCCTAAACTTTAAAAAATAGAATTATAGGTTTCTTGATAGATATATCTGCCTTTAGGTAATCATGAAAGGTAAGATCATGGGCCATTAATTTCTAGGTAGTTTTGCTCTGAGCAAAAATATTTAATTTCTCTTTAAATGGTTATCTAGAGAAAAGGGACAATAATATTTCTTACATTACAAAGTTATTGCAGGTATGAACACCTGGCTCAAAGAAAGTTCTAGGAGCCAAATGTGGTACAAACTTCTAATCCCAGCAGTACAGAAGCTAAGCAGGGAATGTTACCAATTCAAAGGCTGTCTGTGATGTCAAAATAACCATAAGGATGCTGTGGTGACACTCATAGTGTATTGTGGTAGCCAATAGCACTCTAACTTAGCCAAGACCTACTCTACAAGACAAAAACAATGTTGTAGGAAGGCCGCTTGCTCTTTCTGGCTGCTCGGCAGCTCAGACCCAAAATAACCACACAGAAACTGTATTAATTAAATCACTGCTTAGCCCATTAGCTCTAGCTTCTTATTGACTAACTCTCACATATTAATTTAACACATATCTGTTTATCTGTGTATCACCACAAGGCTGTGGTTTACCAGGTAAAGTTCCAGCATCTGTCTCCAGTGGGGCTACATAGCATCTCTCTCACTCTGCCTCCTTTCTCCTAGCATTCAGTTTAGTTTTTCCCAAATAGCTCTGTTCTAGCCTATCACAGGCCCCAAACAGCTTCTTTATTCTTTATTAACCAGTGGTATTCACAGCATACAGAGGGGAATCCCACATCATGTCACCTTTTCTGTTTAAATAAATAGGAAGGTTTTAACTTTAACATAGTAAAATTACATAAAACAGTTATCAAGTAGGAATTACAGTAACAAGATTTATATCTATTTTATATTTTATCATAACTAAGGAAAACTATAACTATAAATTCTTCAACTCCATCGAAGACTCCAGAAGGATAGAATATTACCTAAGTTAACAAGAAGTGCATTGTAAACAACTTTCAAAACTCTCGAAATTTCAGAGAAATCTCACTGTCTGGACAGTCACTCAAAGTTCTTCTGTAACATTGAGGCATCCATCTTCAGTTTACAGGCCCATAGTATCCAGCAGACTTTTTCAAAAAGCAGGAAATTTCAAAGATAGTTCTGCATATATTGGCAGTTTGTCAGTCACTTTCTTCAGTGTCCTACAGAAAGTCTAGCAGACTCTTTCATGATGCAGGAACCCTGAAGAATCATCTCACCTTTAAGCAAGATCAGCAGCCATTTTTCTGTGGGTTCTGAATGTCCAGTTCATACAGCATACCATCAAGCAGTCCAGGAAGAGCAGTTTCTTGCCCAAATTGTTAACCAATGCCATAAGGAGCCTCTTCAGTGAGCATCATCCTCTTGAAGTAGCTTGGTGCTGCCAGGAGCAGATGTGTCTCATTATTATGAAAAGTCCTAAGTTCTTAAAACATTTTAATCGCCATATTCCGTAGTCTTTGAAAGGTATGAAGAATGCCTATCTATCTGAAATATATCTCTGTACATCTATAACTAACAAAACTACAAGCTTGACTATTATAGATGATTATCTATTAACCTTATTATATTATTATTGTAATAATATAATATCTATTAACCTTATTATTATATTATAATCTTATATATAAGAAATCTATATATTTCTTAATTATGCATTACATTTTAAAATGAGCTGCACAAACACAATGCCTTAATCAAGAGCAGAATTTGTATCAATAGGCCAAGATCCTTGCCAATGCAAAGTATTCATATCTATAACATATCCCCCTTTAAATGTAAACAAACATTTATAAACAATAATTTAGGTATATGTGCATAATTCTATCTAAACTTCTTCCTGCTTTTTGTTGGATGAAGTATTTTTGTGGGTATTCACGGTGATCTTTCAGGGTGTCTTGGTCTATCAAATCACATTAGTCTGGAAGCAATCCACAGGTAGGTTCTCATTTTCTGTGGAAACAAAATAACTTCTTTTCCAAAGCAACTTATCCTTAGACTCAAATTTTAAAGTCAAGAAATCTTTAAAATATCTATGCTGGTTTAGCTTAGCAGCCCATACAATGAAATATCTCTCTTTACTTAGTTCATTCACAGTCAAAAGATTGCTAAGAGCCAGAGAAAGAAGGAACTTTCTCTGAGGAATTTTAAGAATGTCAGAAGCTACAATGATGTGGGATTCCGCTCTGCATGCTGTGAATATGTTTTATTGCCTTTGGTTATTAAATAATCTGCTTTCAGCCAATTGCTTAACAGAATATAGCCAGGGTGGAAAAGATATATATATATAGAGAGAGTAGGCAGAGTCAGTGAGAAGCCACGTAGCTGCCCACAGGAGACATATGCACTGGAACCTTGTCGGTAAGCCACAGCCATGTAGAGATACACAGATTAATAGAAATGGGTTAGTTTAGGATATAAGAGCTAGCTAGAAAATGCGCTTAAGCTATTGGCCAAACAGTATTGTAATTAATGTATTTCTGTGTGATTATTTCGGGAGTCTGGGTGGCTGAGAAATGAACAAACAGCCTCTGACTACAAATTGTCATGCCAACATGTGCTAGCTAAATCCACTTAAAAACATCAGAGAGCTTGAAGTGGAATTCTAGACACAAGAAAACAAAGTTTAGCCACATTTTTTGGGGGTGGGCTCTTTTTGCTGGTGGCATGCAGCAGCTCCTTTAGGAGAGGTTTTCCTGATTCAGCAGTAGCAAAAAAGTAAGCAAGCAAGCAAGCAAACAAACAAACAAAACAAAACAAAAAAAACAATGAGGTTTCAAAATGGCAGCTTTCTGGTTTGTGCTGCCAGCATGAACTCTGGTTCTTTGAGGAGGCTGAGCATTTAAATGGGATTTGTGAGCAGCCTTTTGCAAACTATTTAATTATGTGACATAAACCCACTGTATACCTGGAACTGGGGTGGTGTGCACTGCTTGCAGCGGCAGTGAACATGCCTCTGCCACGTTGGACAGGCAAAGCCAAAAGGCAAAGCAGCCTTAATCCTAGTCATGCTGCTTAGCATTTTAAGAAGTGGTCCTTTTCAGGAAAGTATTACAAATGCACAATAAAGACAAACTCAGCTGAAAAAGACCTCTAAATGGGTCGCAGCATGTTTAAAAATGTATGTAGACTAGGGAGAGAGAAGAAAAAGAGTATAGAGAGTTGTAATAAGAAGTAATGTTTTTTTTTTAAAAAAATAAAAGAGAAGTCTTTAAAGAGACAGAGTAGAATTGTAGAAAAAGTAATAGAGTAAGAAAAATAAGATGGAAAATAAACAGAGAGTCTGGGTTATCTATATTATTGGATATTTTTTGAATATTTTTACTGTAAATGAGCTAAGTACAGAGAGACATTTCATTGTACAGGATGCTAAGATAAACCAACATATATGTTTTAGAGGTATCTTAATTCAAAATTTGGGTCTAAGGATTTGTTGCTTTGGAAAATAAGTATCTTTTCTTTCCACAGAGAATGAAAACCTGTGGATTCCTTCCAGACTAATGTAGTTTGATAGACCAAGACCCCTTGAAAAGTCACTGTGAACACCCCCAAAAATTACTTCACCCAACAAAAAGCAGGAAGCAGTTTGGAGAGAACTACGCTCAAATTCCCAAATATTGTTTATAAATGTTTGTTTACATTTAAAGGGAGATATGCTAAAGAGAGTTTCATTGGTATAGATTTTGCTTTATTGATATAAATTTAAGGTCAATTTTGTTATATGTATATTTCTGCTTTTGATTAAGGCATTGTGTAAAAATACAGGTTAATAGATAGTCATCTATAATAGTCAAGCTTGTAGTCATGTTAGTTAGGTTTTCTAGATACATAGAGATATATCTTAATAAGATTGATAATCTTCAAACCTTTCAAAGACCAACGGAATATGACATTTAAAATGTTTTAAAAACTGAGGATTTTTTATGACAATGAGACTCATCTGCTCCTGGCAGCAACCAAGCTACTTTAAGAGGATGATGGGCACCAAAGAGGCTCCTTGTGGAGTTTGTTGGCCATTTGGGCAAAAAATTTTGTTGCCTGAACTGTTTGTCTGGACTAGCAGTATTCACACAAAAAATGACTGATGAAGCTGTCTAAAGAAGGCGAGACAGTCCTTCGGGGTACCTGCTTCATGAAAGAGTCTGACAGACATTCTACAGGACACGGAAGAAAGTGACTGACAAACTGCCAATACAGGCGGAACTGTCCTTGAAATTTCCTACTTCATGGAAAAGTCTGCCAGATGCTGTGGGACACCAGGCTGAAGATGGGTGCCCACAATATTATAGAAGAATTTTGGTAATTGTCTAGGCAACGAGATGTCTCTGTCATTTCTCAAGTTTTAGAATTTGCTTGCAATGCACTTCCTGTTTACTTAGGTAATAGTATATCCTTCTGTAGTCTTTGGTAGAGTTGAAGAATAGATAGTTATAACTTTCCGTAGTTATGATAAAAGATAAAGTAGATATAAATATTGTAAGTGTAATTCTTGTTTGATAACTGTTTTGTTATATGCAGTTTTACTATGTTAAAGTTAAAAGCCTTCCTTTTTATTTAGACAGAAAAGGGGAGGTAATGTGGGATTCCCCTCTGCATGCTGTGAATATGTTTTATTGCCATTGTTTAGTAAAGAATCTCCTTTCGGCCAATGGCTTAACAGAATATAGCTAGGCTGTAAAAGATGTACATATAGAAAGAGTAGGCAGAGTCAGTAAGAAGCCATGTAGCCATCCACAGGACACAGACACATTGGAACCTTGCCAGTAAGCCACAGCCACATGGTGATTCACAGATTAATAGAAATGGGTTAGTTTAGTATATAAGAACTAGCTAGAAAGTCCTTAAGTGATTGGCCAAGCAGTGATTTAAATAATATAGTTTCTGTGTGATTATTTCGACTCAGACATTTGGGAAATGAACTAGAGACCTCTGCCAACACTACACTCATGAAATTTCACCAACACGACTGCCTAAACATGAACTGAACAAGCACAACAGACATGCTAATGTAGATGGGGGAAGCTCATGAGGGCGCAGCCCTACACAAACAACTAAGGAATGCTGAGAGCAGGAGAAATAGTTTTACTTGAGAAGGAAACACAAATTGGTTATCTAATACCAAATGATTAGTCCTGAAAATATACATATGAGTAACATTATACAGACTGAACAGGTTATATTTAAGTAATTAGGAATATATATATGTATATACATATATGTATGTAACAACAATTATGAAAAAAGAGGTCAGGAATTTGAGAGAGAGAGAGAGAGGAGGGGGTAAGTAGGAGGGTTTGAAGGGATGAAAAGGAAGGGGGAATGATTTAATTGTTTTATAATTTTAAAAACTAAAATAAAAGTGAAATAAAAACAAACAATGGTTTGAGAAAAAGGAGGTGCTAGCGATGTCATCTGTTGTCCATTCCTGATCTTGGACAGCGCTCTTTTACCCACAGGATACTCAGAGTTGTAACAGATAACATGGCTATGGCTCAGGTGTGCTGGCAGAAGATGGCATCGCTGCGACTCAGAAGTGCTTGCTTTCCAGGGAGTGCTGAAGGTGTCAAATACTTTTC
The DNA here is from genome assembly GCA_004026605.1 of Ondatra zibethicus. Classification (NCBI taxonomy): domain Eukaryota; kingdom Metazoa; phylum Chordata; class Mammalia; order Rodentia; family Cricetidae; genus Ondatra; species Ondatra zibethicus. The sequence goes on from PVIU01002632.1 coordinate 70,332, forward strand.
CTAAGAGGCAGAAATTTGTTCATGTTCTGATTTTTACTCACAGGTTTTGCAGTTTTCCATCTCTATGGCTAAGATGCTTGAGGTGAGCGACTTAAAAGAGGAAAGGAATATCTTGACATATGATTTCAAGGAGATAAATCCCTGGTACTTAGCCTTTTACTACCATGCATCATGGTGGGATGCTCCTGGCAGAGGGAAGCTTTTGCCTCATGGAAACCAGGAAACAGAAAGATGGAGAGTAAATAGCTGAGTCCTTGTACCTCTATCAAGAGTTCATTCTTATAACCACTGAACCTTCTCTCCAGCCCCTTGTTACTTTTTTGTTTGTTTGTTTGTTTTGAGGTAAGGTTTCTCTGTAGCTTTGGTGCCTGTTCTGGAACTAGCTCTTGTAGATCAGGCTGGTCTCAAACTCACAGAGATCCACCTGCCTCTGTCTCCTGAGTGCTGGGATTAAAGGCGTGCACCCCCACCGCCCAGCCAAGGGCTCCCTATACTCATGCAATGGCCTAATTGATTCATATCCAGTGGGTGCCATATCCTTAGAGGTTGCAAGTAGTGCCACGGGTCCATAATTTAGGTCATGATTTTGGGAAAGTCAGAGAGGCAGGAATTTGAAGAAGCTGGTCACACTTGCAGTCTAGAGCAGAGAGAAGTGTAAAATATAAATGTTGTGTCCATCTACACATCTATGTAGAATATATATACTCTAGGACCCAATCACAGGGAAAATGGTACCAACAATATTTAGGCTGGGTCTTCCCACATCAGTTAACATAACCAAGATACCCTCCTCCCAACAGACATACTCACAGGCCAACCAGATTTAGGCAATCTCTTTTGGAGACTCTATTCCCAGGTGATTGTAGGTTGTGTCAAGTTGACAGCTAAAACTGACAATCTCATTCACAAAATGTACTTGCAGCCTTGGTGGATTAGAGAATTGCACTCAGAAGGTAAAGGCATTGATCTTAAAGCTGGAATGCCTTTCTAGCTACAGAAATGGAGAAACAGTGCTTTTTTTTTGGTGGTTCGTTTGCTGCTTCTAGAAATTATTAACAATACAAAATATTGAAAATAGCTTTGTTCTAAAAGAGGCGTCTGCCTCCTGATTATTAAAAGTCTACTTAGGTCTTCACATTTATATGCCTTTAATCTAGTGGACTTGGATCTTAGAAGTAGCATGAGATTGCAAAGTAATGAACCATGGTGGTAGCCCGAAAAGATTTACCTATCTCATAAATGTGCTTCCATTACAATGTGAATTTTGAGTGAGAGAAACTGTCTTTGGAATTTTGCTGTCTATTACTAGCACATGATTTAGGTTACAGGCTTTTTAAAGAGCGCCTAATTTTTAAATCTCACAGTAGCAGCAGCTTGCCTTGCCCATTATTTTGTGTCCATGACTCAGAATATGTACTGATATGGTGAAGTACCCAAATCTCCAAAATGATTATATATATATATATATATATTATATATATTTATATATAATTTAAAGGGGGGTTGATTATATGTGATTAATGGTCACAATCAATTTCTAAAAAAAAACAAATGGAGGGGATGTGATATAGAGATGAATACTTTGCCTTGGTATTGATCCTGGTCACATTGATACACACTTAAGTTTGATTTTGTTTCATTGTTTGTGTTTGTGTTCTTGTTTAATATATTGTGTTTGTGCCACTCATTTAAAAATATAATGTGTAAGAAATACAGATTAGTAGATAGTCATCTATAAAGTAGTCATATTATGTTTTCTAGATGTACAGAGATATATTTCAGATGGATAGGTATTCTTCAAATCTTTCAAAGACTTATAGATTATGGCTTTTAAAAGGTTTTAAGAACTTAGATTTTTCTTGACAGTGAGACATCTCTGTCTCTGGCAGCACTAATTACTTCAGAGAGGTTGATGGGCATTGAAGAAACTCATTATGGAATTCGCCTTCAATGTGACAAGGCTAGCCATTTGGGAAAGAAACTGCTCTTGTCTGGACTGCTTGATGGTATGCTGTACTAACTAGACATGCAGGACCCACAAAAAAGTGACTGTTGAACATTCTAAAATATAGGATGGTCCTTCAAGGTTCCTGCTTCACAGAAGAAACTGCCAGACATTCTGCAGGATACAGAAAAAAGTAACTGACAAACTGCCAAGATAGATGAAATAGCCTTTCAAATTTCCTGCTTCATGGAACAGTCTTCCAGATACTACAGACCTTTAGGCTGAAGGTGGATGCTCCAATGTTACAGAAGAATTTTGGATAACTTTCCAGGCAGTGAGATGTCTCTGTCAATTCTAGAGTTTTGGAAGTTGCTTGCAATGCACTTCCTGTTTACTTGGGTGATATTATATCCTTCTGGGATCTTTGAGGAGTTAAGACAGATAGTCATAGTTTTCCCTAGTTATGATAAAAGATAAATTATATATAAATATTGTAACTGTAATTCTTGCTTAATACCTATTTTGTTATAATTTTACTATGTTAAAGTTAAAAATCTTCCTTTTTAATTTAGTTTAGATGATGTGGGATGTGCTGCCTTTATTGGCTAATGAGTAAAGCTGTATTCTCTAAATATGTTTTATTGCCATTGGTTAATAAAGAAGCTGCTTTTGGTCAATGGCTTAATAGAATATATACAGGCTACAAAAGATATATATAGAGAGTAGGCAGAGTCAGAGCAAAACCATGTAGCTGCCAGAGGAGAAAGATGTGAGCTGCCATCCAGAACCTTGCTGGTAGGCCATGAGCCACGTGGTAAAATATAAAATAATAGGAATGGGTTAACTTAAGATGTAAGATCTTGCTAGGAATATGTTAGAGTCATTTTCCAAGCAGTGTTGCAATTAATAGAGATTCTGTGTGAATATTTTGTCTCAGGGCATCTGGGAATGAATGAGCAGCCTATGACTATAAAATGGCATGCCAACATGGGGCTGACTGCATCCACACAAAACCTGAGAAAGCTTGGAAAGGAATTTAGGTGCAAAAGAACAGAGTTAAACATGGCTTATTGGTACCCAGCCTTTTTTTTTTTTTGAATGAGCTCTGTTTGATGATTACCATCAGGAGCGCCGTGGCTCCTTTAAGAATGCTTACTGACTCAGCATAAGAAATGGTGGCTTCCTGGTTCTTGCTACCAGCATAAACTCTGGCCCTTCCAGAAGGCCAAGAATTGAAATGGGTTTTGTGAGCAGCATGTTACAAATTGCTTAGTGATGACATAAACCCGCTGCGACCCTGGAGCTGGGGTAGGGTGCATTATTATGGAAGGATGCTTGTTTGTTTCCCAGCCACCTGGCAGCTCAGACCTGAAATAATCACACAGAAACTATATTATTTAAAACACTGCTTGGCCCATTAGCTCTAGCTTCTTATTGGCTAACACTTATATCTTAATTTAACCCATCTCCATTAATCTGTGCATCACCACAAGGTCATGGCCTACCAGCAAAGTTTTAGCACACCTGTTTCCAGTGCTGGTTCTATGGCTTCTTTCCTAACTCCACCTCCTTTCTCCCAGCATTCAGTTTAGTTTTCTCTGCCTACCTACATTCCCTGCGCAGGCCCAAGACAGTTTCCTTATTAGCCAATGGTATCCACAGCATACAGAGGGGAATCCCACATTAGTGGCAGTGAACATGAATGATGGTCTGGGCTGAGCCAACAAGCAGGACCATGGAGTTGGTTCTAGCCATGTCCACTTAGTGTTAAAGAAAGAGAAAGCACTCCTGGTCAGAAAATAATTATAGATATTCAATAAAGACAAATTCAGACAGAAACAAACCTCTGAACAAGTCACAGTGTGTTTAAAAAAAAGTCACAGTTGAGAGAGAGAAGAAAAAGTATAGAAAAAAATAAAACAAACTCTTTAAAGAGACAGAGTACAGATGGTTATAGAATAGAAGAGTAAAGAAAAATAAGCCATGTAAAGATGGAATATGCACAGAGAGTCTGGATCATGTATATTATTGTGGTTTTTTGAATTTTTTAACTATAAATGAGTTAAGTACAAAGAGACATTTCATTGTATGGGCTGCTAAGCTAAACCAACATATATATTTTAAAGGGTATTTTGACTTCAAAATTTGGGTCTAAGGATATGTTGCTTTGGAAAAGAGGTTCTACTTTTGTTTTCACAGAGGAGGAGAACCTGTGGATTCCTTATAGACTAATGTGGTTTGATTAAGCAAGACCCTCTGAAAATAGCCCAGATGCTCCAACATCCATGACAACTTCAGGACTGCTGGCTGAGATGGACCTACCACACAGGATACCTCAAAAACAATCTGATTAGCAGATCAATCAGCAGAAAGTAGTCTAGAGAACTACGCCCAAATTCCCAAATATTGTTTATAAATGTTTGTTTACGTTTAAAGGGGGTTATACTATATGGATCTTGGTTTATTGATATAAATTTAAGGTTAATTTTGCTATATATATTATATATATATATTTCTACTCTTGATTAAGGTATTGTGTTTGTGCAACTCATTTAAAATTGTAATGTATAATTAAAAAATACAGATTAATAGATAGTCATCTATAATAGTCAAGCCTGTAGTCATGTTAGTTAGGTTTTCTAGATACATAGAGATATATTTCAGATGGATAGATAATCTTCAACACTTTCAAAGACCTACAGAATACGGCATTTAAAGTGTTTTCAAAACTTAGGACTTTTCATGGCAATGATACACATCTGCTCCTGAAAATACCAATCTACTTCAATGATGGGCATTGAAGAGGCTCCCTTATGGCTTTGGTCAGCCATTTGTGTAAGAAAGTGCTCTTGCCTGCACTGCTTGATGTTATGCCATATAAACTGCATATGAAGGACCTACATAAAAATGACTGCTGAACTTGCCTAAAGGTAGGACCCTCCTTCAGGGTTCCTGCTTCATGAAAGAGTCTTCCAGACATTCTGTAGGGCACTGAAGAAAGTGACTGACAAACTGCCAATACAGGCGGAACTGTCTTTGAAATTTCCTGCTTCATGGAAAAGTCTGCTGGATACTGTGGACCTGTAGGCTGAAGATGGATGCCTCAATGTTACAGAAGAACTTTGGGTGACTGTCCAGGCAGCAAGATGTCTCTGTCAATTCTAGAGTTTTAGAAGCTGCTTACTGTTGGGTGAGGCTGCTTGTTTGTTCTCCACTACCCAGACCACAAAATAATCACTCAGAAACTGTATTATTTGCACTACTGTTTGGCCAATAACTTAAGCATATTTCAGGCTAGCTCTTATATCTTAAAGTAACCCATCTCCATTAATCTGTGTATTGCTGTGTGGCTGTGGTTTCCTGGGTAAAGTTCCATCCTCTGCATCTGTCTTTGGCAGGGCTACATGACCTCTCACTGATTCTGCCTTCTTTCTTCTAGCATTCAGTTTAGTTGTCCCAACTAGCTCCATTCTGCCCTATCACAGGCCAAAACAGCTTCTTTATTCATTATTCAATAAAAGCAATACATATACAGAGGGACTTCCCACACCATCTTACAATGCACTTCCTGTTTACTTAGGTAATATTATATCCTTCTTGAGTTTTTGATGGAGTTGAAGAATAGATAGTTATTATTATAGTTTTCCTTAGTTATGATGAAAGATAAAGTAGATATTAATATTGTAAGTGTAATTCTTGTTTGATACCTATTTTGTTATATGTACTTTTACTATGTTAAAGTTAAAACCTTCCTTTGATTTGGATAGAAAAGGGGAGGTGATGTGGGGTTCCCCTCTGTATTCTGTGAATACATTTTATTGCCATTGCCTGATAAAGAAGCTGCTTTCAGTCAATGGCTTACCAGAATATAGCCAGTCTGAGAAAAATATATAAAAAGAGTAGGCAGAGTCAGAGTGAAACCATGTAACTGTGAGCTACCAGCTGGAACCTTGGCCTAGAGGCCACGAGCCACATGGTAAAATATCAAATAATAGTAATTGGTTAATTTAAGATGTCAGAGCTTGCTAGGAATATGCTAGAATCACTAACCAAGCAGTGTTGTAATTAATACAATTTCTGTGTGAATATTTTGGATTAGGGCAGCTGGGAATGAATGAACAGCCTCTGTCTATAAGGGCAGAATATAAACAGACCAGAGAGAGAGAGAGAGAGAGAGAGAGAGAGAGAGAGAGAGAGAGAGAGAGAGAAGGTAGAGTCAGAGAGACACCATGTAGCTGCCGAAAGAGGCAAACACCAGATAGCTGCCCAAAAAGCAAGAGGTAACAAATCACAAGCCTCATGGTAAAATACAAAATAATAGAAATGGGTTAATTTAAGATATAAGAATTAGCCAGAAATGTGCTTGAGTCATTGGCCAAACAGTGTTGTAATTTATATAGTTTCTTTGTGTGATGATTCAGGTCTGGGTGCCTGGGAAATGAATGAGCAGTCTCAGCTTACAGGTCTCCATCTACTGTCCTCTGCCATGTTTCAGGTAAATATGTACAAAGAGGTGTGAGAGCAGGTGCATCATGTGAAGAGAAGTGGGATGAGTTCCAAAGCGAGCATGTGAAACAGGCAACGACGTTTACAATATCACTTTAGCATCAAGACTGGAAATCAAATTTCTTTAATGTCTCCAGATCACTTGCATACATTAGTGATATGGGTATGATTTTGGCCAGTAGGAAGTGAGCTGACGAATATAGAGAAGTCCATTTCTAAATTACACTTTGTTAGCAGGAATTTTTTTTAAAGATTTATTTATTTATTATGTATACAACATTCCTTCCATGTATGCTTGCATGCCAGAAGAGGGCGCCAGATCTCATTATAGATAGCTATGAGCAACCACGTGGTTGCTGGGAATTGAACTCAGGACGTCTGGTAGAGCAGTCAGTGCTCTTAACCTCTGAGCCATCTCTCCAGCCCTAGCAGGAATTTTTTTGAATTTATCATTTTACTTTCAATATATCTCAACTGCAGTTTCCCCTTTCTCCATTTCTCCCAGCCCCTCTTCCATCTCTCCTGTCTCCCAGATCTGTTCCTCCTCTGTTTTCCTTTCAGAAAAGAGCAGGCCTCTCAGGGATATCCACTGAATAAGGCATAATAAGTACAATAAGACTAGGCACAAACCCTCATATCAAGGCTGGGCAAGACAACCCAGTAGAAGGAAAAGGGTCCCAAGAGCAGATGAAAGAGCCAGAGACATTCCCACTGCTAGGAGTCCCACAAAAGCACCAAGCTAACAGCCATAGCATTTATGCAGAGGACTTAGTGCAGATCTGTGCAGATTCCGTGATCAGTGCTTTAGTCTCTGTGAACTCCTATGAGCCCTGCTTAGTTGATGTCTGTGGGTCATATTCCCTTGGTGTCTTTGGTGCCTCTGGCTCCTATAATTCCCTCAATCTTCAAGTGGGGAGGAGCTGATGGATATCTCCAATTTAGGATTTCTTCAGGAGGAAGTTTTTGATCATCTCCGCTGCCCCCTTTAAAAAGATGTTTCTTTTATTTTATGTATATGAGTTTTTCGGCACATGTATCTGTGTGCTGCAGTGAATGCAGTGCCTGTGATGGCCAGAAGAGAGCATCACATGCCCTCCAATTTAAGTTACAGATGATTGTGAGCCATCATGTGGGTGCCGGGACCTGAACCCAGGTCCTCTGCAAGAGCAGCAAATGCCTTTACCTGTTGAGCCATCTCTCCAGTCCTGATCCTCTTCCTTTTTAGCACTCTGGTGTATTTTAGAAGAATGATGATAAAAGTCCCATGCAAAGAATGGCAAAATATGGATACAGAAGCAGGAACCTGGCTTCATTATCAATGGGGAATGTGGAGTGAAAAAACCACAGCAAGCAAAACTGATATATCACACAGGGGTCCGGAAGACATGGTGTTAAACCCAAAGGATATTCAGGGTTTTTACAGAGAAATACGGTCAATAGGAGATTTCTAAAATTGTTTATTTTTATAAGTTGACCCACAGAATTGCAGAGTTTGGAAAAATCCAAAATTTGCCACGTTGATGTCCTAGTCCCTACTATGGGGTTAAGTAAAGCTGATGTTTTAATTTGAAGGCTCTCTCAGGGAAACTCTTTTGTGGAGACTCACCTACATCCTGGACATTGTTTGCTTTGCTCTTTCTGTGATTTGAATATTAGTTTCATCCAGAAACCTCTTCACAGAGCATTCCAAATCATGTTTCACTAAGTATCTCAGCGTCTTTTGGCCCGGGTAGTTTGCTGGTGCCTATATTTGGATACCATTGAAACTAGCAAGAGACCCCAGGAACTAGAAATGGTGGGAAGTTTAAAGCTGTAAGTAAGGAAAGAGTGTTCAATGGAGCTGTCAGGTGCTGGAACTATAGAAGGGAAGCAGCCTTACATGATGTGTGGCTTTAAAGCAAGGCTACCACAAGACCTACAGCAAAATAAGTGGGGGTGGTGAGTACCCAGTGAAGTAAGGGACTTTGTGAAAAATAAATATGTGATTCCTTTATATCTAAGCCAAAGAGCAGAAGAGTTTGGTGCTGCTGTCTAAGCGGTTAACCTCTGGGGAGATAGCAGGGCTGAGAATGTAAATGACATGTGACATTGAGATTAATCGAGATTAGCCATTTAAACCAACACTTTGCAAATAGCCTCTCCATTAAATTATTTCTGAAAAGCTACTGTAATATAATTGATTCATTCAATCCTTATTTTGAGAAAAATCAAAATACCAACTTTGTTCAGAGACTGAGTTTAAAGTTCTAGCTCAAGCCACCATCAGGGACTGAAGTATTTCCAGTGTTTGAAGGTGAGGTTTGGTCTGCAGTTGGAATAGTTGTGTCTTGCTTTGATGGTGCTTCCTGGAGATGACTGGAGCAAACATCTGGCTTATTTCTTTTGTAGGAGTCAATTTATGAGGCAATATCTTGGTGTTTAGGATTCTGGCTGGTTCGGCAAAACCCAGTTTAGCTGAAGAAGGATTAGGCAGCTGCCTTAGTTTACTTGATGAGACCAATGAGGTCAGGATGCTGGCCATTCTGCTTGTGGAAAAGTGACAGTATTCTTCATGACTCTACCAATTTATCTGATGGGTGGATACAAACATCTGGCAAGAGTTCCTTCTTGGAATCAGGGATGACTAAGAGCTTATCTGGTTCTGCCATGGCTAACACTAGTTAAATGGTCTTCAAACCTGTGGGTGGGACCGTTAAGGATGCGAACCAGTCAATGATCTGGATTACAGAGAGAAAATAACTGTACTGATTCAAAATTGGCAGCCTTGTGCATTGTTGTTAAGAGGGACTGACTCAGAACAACCATGGCCATTTCCCAGAAGCCAAGAGGATTTCGCGGAGATACAAGAATCCTGAAGTGTGTGATGGCCCCCTAAATAAAAATGGATTGGCTCTGTAAATGTACTTATTAACATGTCAAGTTTTTCTGTTTGTTTGTTTTGAGACAAGGTCTTGCCACGTAGCTCAGGCTGGCCTGAAACCTATTATGTAACAGATGGCCTCAAGCATGTGAAAATCCTCCTTCCTCACCCTTGACACATGATTTATACACTCAAGACTTAAGAACACAGGCTTTGTTAACAGATCATTATACCGGCGTGAGTCTATGCAGTGAGTGATTTCTTTTAAGGATAGCATAGCCACTCATAGATCCTTTAGGGCATATATTTACACTGGAAGTGGGCAGGCAGTATTGTGGAGAGAAGAATATAGAGTTAACCATGAAATTTCAGTGATTTTTTTCAGCTATTAAAATTTAAAAAGGTTTATTTACTTGTTCATTTATATGTATATTAGTGTTTTGCTTGTGTGCCTATCTATACACCATGTGCATGCAGTGTATTTGGAGGATAGAAACAGACATTAGACACCTTGGAACTGGGGTTAGATAGTTGTGAACTGCCTGGTAGGTATGGGGAACCAAGCCCCAGTGCTCTCAGCTGTTGAGCCATCATTCCACCCACAATATTAAAAATTTTATATATCACTAAAATTTTTTCATGTTGTATTTTCCTGTTTATGTATTTTTTGAAAGGATGTAAAAAGAATGACTTTGTGCTAAATGTTAAGAATTTCTGGTAGATATTGCATGTATAGTTCATAAAAGGCCTCTGTATTCATCTCACTATTTCACCTCAACATTCAAATGATATGTAGACATCCTTGAAAATCACATATTAACTTTCTAAAAATTCTATTTATTTTTTTATTCTTCTCTCATATATTACACCCTGAGAGCAGGTTCCCCTCCCTTCCCTCCCCCAGCCTCTCCCCCCATCCATCCTTCCTTTATCTCCTTTCAGAAAAGAGCCAGCCAATTAGGGACATCAATGAAACATGGCATACTGTGCTGCTGTAAGACCAGGCATCCCATCAGGGCTGGATGAGGCAGCCGGTAGGGGAAAAGAGTCAGCGACCACCTCTGCTCCCGCTTCTACTGTTAGGAATCCCGCAAGACTATCAAGCTATTCCTCCATAACATGTATGCAGAGGGCCTAGGTCAGACCCCTACGCGCTCTGATCTTTGAGAGCCCCATGAGTTCTGGTCAATTGATTCAGTGGGCCATGTTCTCCTGGTGTCCCTGACCCCTGTAGTTCCTTTGATCCTTCCTCCCCTTCCTCTTCAAGACTCTCTAAACTCTGCCTGTTTGGCTGTGGGATTCTGCATCTGCTCTCATCAGTTACTGGATGAAGTTTCTCCGGTCTCTTTGATGTCAATTACGGTAGGCTCTGTTCCCAGAACACACTGTAGACAGGACAAACTATAGGGTGAAGGTTTTGTAGCTGGGTTGGTGTCCCAATCCTTCCACTTGAGGCTTTGCCTGGTTCCAGAAGAGGGCCGGTTCAGGCTCTGTATCCCCCATTACTAGGAGTCTTTGCTAGGGTTACTCTAGTAGATTTCAGAGTTTCTATTGTACTAGGTTTCCACTACACTCCCCCAATCCCACCCCCCATTTCCAGTTGTTTCTCCCTGTGTTTTCTCCCCACCCAACTTGATTCCTCCTGTTCCCAACCCCGCCTACTGCAGTTGATCCATGAAATCTATTCTATTTCCCCTTTTCAGGGAGATCCTTCTGTCCCCACTTAAGCTCAGCTTGTTACTTAGCCTGTCTGGGTCTGTGATGGTGGCTTGATTATCTTTTACTTTACAGAAAATATCCACTTATAAGTGAGTACATACCATGTTTGTCTTTCTGGGTCTGGGTTACCTCACTCAGGATGGAAGAATCACATTAACTTTTGTTTGAGAATAGAAGTTAGAGAAAAATATATTCATAATGCCCAATTCACTCTTTAAAAAGTCTGCATTTTCCCATGATTTGCTAACCTATTGTTCCATAGAACAGTACCACAAACCAGTTGCAGAGTACATGAATAACTGACTATTTCCTTTTGAACTTCTGTGGGTTGATGGAATTAGCTGAGTAGCTCTGCCTTGTGTTGTTGACTGGAGGCAAATTGCAGGCTCATTTTACTGAAACTCTCAAGGCAACCCATTTACAAGGTTGGCTGGTGGTGCTGGCTATCAGGTGGAATGTCACAATATCTCAGTTTTTTTTTTTATCTTGTCTCACAAATAGACTTGGCATAGGCTGCAGTTCGGGGTAAGGGCAATCTTACCCTTAGCCATTGTACAGGAGCCCGGTTTGATTTTTCTCCACACAGGTTGAGCAACCCATGTTCTGTTCTGTACTTGTCTTCCCAGTGATGAGGAACATGAAAGCATGAGATATTCGGAACCAGGGTTTGCAGAGCCGAGAGATGGGCGCTGTTGGATGCTGTTGAGGTTTGCATGGCAGTGAGTGGAGCCAAGGCTAGCCATGGGTTTCTGCCAGAGTAAATTATGGGGCAGTTCCAGACAGGGTTCAGTGCAGAGGTACTGGGTGATGGCCCTTATCCAGTGAACTTGTTTCTGGGAAGCTAGCCCCTCTGGGACTTTAAGTATTCAGTCTTTTTTTTTTAAAAGAACAACCGGTGATAAGTACATAGCCACATATAAAATGTCCATAAGAAACCCCGTCTGTTGGTTTAGCAAGTATTTCAAACAGTTCTTCCCGTACAGAGATTTAGGAAAGAGAAATCTCTATATTGGATGTCTTAAGCTATCCTTTGATCTAGACTTAATCTGCTCATGTTAAGATTCTTTCTGTGTGTGAGCAATCATTTATTCTTTGGAGTGTCTGAGCCATTGGTTGGCACAGGTTTACATCGGATGGTGCATTTAAGACCAGTCTTCAAGTTTCTACTCATTCTTTGTGATTTTGTAATGATGAGGGCTCATTCTATTCCTTGATTCATAGGTAGAGTGTGTGCTGGGCTTTGGAGAGTGCTCATGGGCTGGAGAGATGGCTCATCCATTAAAGGCTAGGCTCACAGCCAAAAATAGAGGAGAATGCTCATAAGCACTAGAATATTCCTGAAATATCTGTACCCAGAGAGGAGTGCCAAACCCTAATGATCCATGGTGTAAGACATACCCGAGAGGCCAGATGCCTTTAGGGGAAGAGAAGGGAAAGGGTTTGTACCTCGGGGCATAGTCACTATCCTCTATTTTCCTAAGGACAGAGACTCACTTTTATCTATCATAATTCACTCATTATCAAGTTCTAAAGCCCAAGTGCAGATTAAATGAGACTTCCTGAAGGTGGTGACAGCATATTCCATGGGTTTCTGCTCTTCTGACTGTCATAGACTATGTATCACTTTATTTCCATGATGCCTATATATTGTACAATCAATAAAACCTGGCATGGTTCAACAAGGACTCATCTCTGATTTTTTACTGAATTTTCTTGTGATCCAAAGGCCAGCAGGGTCACACAGGTTCTGCATATTGATTGGGTCTTCAGAATAATCTTAAAAGAAAAAGCTGTTAATGGGAAATATTTTACAGCACCAGAAAGAAGGAAGGCAGTGCAGTTCCGTGTGCATATACTCACATGAATGGGTGTAATCGCACACAAAGTGCATACATGCCATGTGGTTGCTCCTGGAATCAATCAGGAGACTTTAGAGGGAGGGCCAAGGGAGGGAATGTTTCCTATGCTTACAGAGCATTGAGAAATAGAAAGCTTTTCAACATAGAGAAGCATGGGTTACACGCAGCAGTTTCCTGGCTATTCCTTGGAGAAATTAAAACCTAACAGAAGAGTAACAACATATTCTTCTAAGTTGTTCCATTTTTTTGTCTGTCATTTGTTCATGAAGAGGCATTTTTTTTTTCAAATCGGCAGCTTCTAAATAGCAGGGAGAGGCCAAGCTGTTGTTATTGAGAATGGTAAGGTTGTTCGGAGAGAAAATACCCACAGTTGGCAAGAAACAGTACCAAAGGGAGTCTTGATCTTTTGTGTCTCCTCAGTAGGCCATAATGCAGATCTGAGAAGGCTTTGTTAGGAGGCAAGATATAAGGTGCCTGAGAAAAGTCCAGTCATTGCTGTGTATTGGAGAGGATCACACTTTTCAGACGGTGTGGAATGAAGCATAGTATATGTTACTTTGGCAAGGATTCTGGAACAGCATCTGGGATGGGGGAGGGTAGGTCTGGGTGTGATGTTTTTCAGGGAGTATTTGAGTTATTAGAGGCAAAGTTGCATGCATTTGAGGTCTAGAGGGAGTGGGATAGAAGCATTTTGAAAACTGCTGAGGGAAGGTGGAACAAAGTTTTGACTTCACAGCTTTGCTCAGAGGAAACCTGGAATGTTTTATTTCTTCCCTGTGTCTCACAATTTTTTTTTAAGGAAAGACAGGTGATCTTTTATTGAGCTAAAATATAGGAAATTCTGTATACCTTGTTCTTGAAGTGGAAGACTTGGTGTCTGTTTCCTCCCAAATCGATCTGAATATCATCACAATAAAAAGTCCAGCAGATATTCCCCTTGCTACAAAACTCAGTTATCTCATCCTAACTTGCATTTTTTGATGTATTTATTTATCCACACACACACATATACACCACATATGTGTAAAATAAAAGACTAATATTGTCCCATGTTGGAAAAGTTATAGCAGAGGGTGTGTGTGTGTGTGTGTGTCTCACAAATTTTTATGAATGCTTTCAGTTTGCTCAGAATTGCAAGCCTTTAATAAATAGTAACTGTTTTCGACAGCAAGCTGGGACGTGGAGGTTGTTAATAATATTGTTATACAGGTAAGAAAATTGAGTTGGAAGTAAGTATTTGTATAGATTATGTAAGTGGCTGCTGTGGCTTGAGTGTCTCCCCCCCCCCCCGAATTCATGGAAACTGAATTAATAAATTCATGTGTTGATGATACTTGGGCATGGGGCCATTGGGAGAGAATTAGGGTTACAGGAGTTGTAGGGCCCCTACAATGAGTGATACTTGTGGCTTTATAAGAGGAGAGAAACTCAAGCTAGCAAACCTTTTGTCTCAGTCTATGGTGTCCCCTGCCCTGCTATGATGCAGCAAGATACTAGCTGGCACATCCTCTTGGACTTCCTAGCCTCAAGAACCATAGCCATTGAAATTGCTCTTCTTTATAAAGTACCAGGTATTTTGCTATATAGCAACAGAAAAAAGGCTCTGAGAGTAGCTCTCAGACCAGATAGCGACTCTACCTCTAATCGACAGCCATACTTCGCTACTCGAGGATTTGTTTCAGAACTGTCCCAAATGACAGCATTCAGAGAAGCACAATTGTTCTTACTTTGTATCTCAAATATTACTTTAGAAAACCTAGCAATAGTGGTTTGGATGTGTCTCCTGGCTGTCTTAGATGTATCTGCGCTCATTTGTGCCATTGCTTACGTATAATCATCCATGGTAGGATGGATGGCATTTATCCAGGGCTCACTTGTTCATTCTTAGGTAGAGCCTCTCACTTCACTCTCTCACTAGTCCCTGATCTATGAGAGGTAAAAGGACTTGTAGGCTATCTTGTAAGGCTTCAGTTTAGGAGAGGTGTAGAGTGTGAAGCAGAGTAATCCAAAAACTGTAATTCAGTAAAGGTTTATGAAACACAGTGTCTGCTAGGCCTGGGCTAGGTAAGTCCTTTCAAAGATTTGCTTATTTCATCCTTTTTCCTTGCTTATTACAGAGCTGCTATTATCGCTTTTGAAAATGTTGAGAATGAACTGAGAATTAAATAAGTTATCAGAAAAGGTGAGAAACATTGAAAGCAGAACACCAAGAACCTAGAAATAAGCAAAGCCAAGATTTGAACTAGCGCACTGACTGTTACATTAGAATTCTAGATGTGCATTCATGGCCATAGAGTGAGGACACAATTGCCTCATAAGCAAATACCACCTTGCACAAAGGAAGAATAATAAAGATTATCTATTGGCTATTTTTTTAGCATGTTTGCAATTGTAATGCCTTATTTTGTTTTGTAATTTAGTTTATTAAACTTTAAAAAATTAAGGCATATGTCTGGGGATGTAGTTCTGGTGGCATTGGGCTTCCCTGGCAAGTACCAACCACTGGGCTCAATCCCTAGCAACATATAAATGAGACAGGAAGGTACATGTCTCTGATCATAGTATTTGGGAGGTGGAGGCTGGATGATCAGAATGCTCAAGATCATCCTCAACCACATGGTGAATTTGAGGTCATACTAGCTTGTACTATGTAAGATTTTTCCCTCAAAATAAAATAACATATTTAAAATACTTAGAGAGAGTATATATCCTATGGTGCTGGGCACACTGAGTTTTCACAAGTTGAATGCTTCTGTCAATCAGCTTTTAGAACAAATATGGAGAAATCTGGAAGATGCAAGCATTAAGATCTTTCAGAACCTCATTGATGGGAGCAGCAACACATGCCTGTAATCCTGGTGTTGGGGAGACAGAGGTAGGATAACTTCTGGGATTTACTGATCAACCAATCCAGTTGAATAAGTAAACTCCGAGGTCAATGATAGACGCTGTCTCAAGAAGTAAGTGGCAAGCAATTGAGGAAGACAGCTGATGTTGACCTCTCATGTACACACACACACACACACACACACACACACACACACACACACACACACACACAAATGGCAGGTACCCATTTTGCCACTCAAAGACCTGCTGATCTCCAAGGGTGATTGAGAACGTGGCATCTGACTATATCATTTTGCCTTCCCTTGTTTCATAGTTTATAGAAATGGAATCATAGAGGTAAATATTTTTTAATATTTAAAGTTATGTTTTAATCTCCCATTAAAGTTATGTTTGTATGATTCATTCATATTATTTTATGCAATTAATCTTGGTCATTTTTATTGCGCTTTTACTGTAGCACTTTGTGTGAATGTACCATAATCTATTGGTCTATTTACTGTGGACAGGCATTTGGCTGGCTTTCTCTTTAGGGCACATTTCAGTAGCTCTGCCTTACAGCTATGAGCCCTATAGCAATGACTGGGCTGGCAAGACATTGCCAGTGGTGCGATAGTGGTTAAAAATGTCATGAGAGTAAACAACCACTTCTAAAACACATCTTGGTTGAGCAAATATTACTTATTTTTATTAACCTCTATGCAGACAATGCATCATAATGATCAATTAGAAGAAACCTAAAAAGAAGAAGATACTGAGTTTTGTGTGTTAAAAACTAATGTCAGGAGTGAGAAAATAGGGTAAAGAAATGAAAGTCAGAACTCAGCTGAGGTAGCCATCATCTCTCTGCTTCATGCCCCTTTGTATAATCTGTAAAAAAAAAGATGCACTCTATAGCTCACAAATAACAGAAGGGACGATGGATAAGAGTAGCTCTTGTTAATATTTCTGTGGGTGAGAATTTGATGGCAGCTCTGAGGTGAGGGACATATATAGCCCATAACAGAACAAGGTAAACTGATCATATGTCATGCTAATCTGGGGGGACATGATTGAATTTAAAAGTGTTTAAGGCTCACCCATTTAGTTTACCACAGAGTACAGAGTTGAGTGGAGAAGGGGATAAATAATTTGGGGTGAAGGCAGTTTGTGAGAAGACCATGATTACAGCTGTAGACAGCTCTAGGCTGACAGGTCATGCCCCTTTCCCATGGAAGTAGACCCCACAACCACCAGGTAGATTTGTCGCACAGATTGTATCAGACTATAGCAATTTTAATAGTGAGAACAAATACACATATTTGTCAAATTGACTAGTATATTATATAGAATTTACTCACAAACGTAACTGAAGAAGAAGAATATGGAAAGGCATGCTATCTTACACAAGGAAAAGACATTGATAGAGGCCTAATTGTGTCAAAACCCAAGTATGAAGGGTAGATGTTTTTCTTTAAGTTGAACAGATCCTTAAGAATTTGTTTTTTATATTTTGGAATTATAATTATAACACTTTCCATTTCTGTTTCCTTTCTCCCAACCCCTTTGTGTCCCATACCCACCTTTCATATTCATGGCTTCTTTTTCTTTAATTGCTGTTACATATATATTCATGAATATATATATATATTAAGGAATATATATATATATTTAGGATATATATACATATATATCCTGCCCAGTGGATATAATGTTACTTGTATGTACAAGTATAACCAATTTACTCATCCTGGGGAAAGTTTTCCTTAGTTGCCTGTAGTTCTTTGTGTAGGGTTGAGGCCTCGTGAGATTTCCTCCATCCTTGTTAGGATATCTATTGGTGTCATCTTGTTCACCTTGGTTTAGACAGTCATGTTGATGAGACTTTATGTGTGTAGCTTCTGACAGTCCTAGGAAACACATCTCACAGCAAGTTCCCCGTTTCTCTGGCCCTTACAGTCTTCCCACTGCCTCTCCTGCAATGATCCCTGAGCCACGAGTGCAGGAGTTGTGTTGTAAATCCATCAGTTGGGACGGGACTTCACAACTCTACAGTTGACTCAGTTGCAGTTTTGTGTAATGATCTCCATCTGTTGAAAAGAATGTCTTCCTACTGAAGGGCACAAACTACCCTTATCTGTGGTTACAAGCCACATACTTAGAATACAGCTAGAATTTATGCTGGTTAAGTAAAGTGGAATTGTAGGTACTCTTCCAAGAACCATGACTTAACTAATCCTAGGTAGTTGGCTAGGTTTCCAGTACCAGGCATGATTTTCCTCTTGTTGTGCTAGTCTGAAGTCCAATTAGAGACTTGGTTATTTCCAAGGTATTTAAGCCACTACTACACCCTTACAGTTATCCTTAATGTTGTTCATTGTTGTAATTCATAGGTATCATAGTTGGGTAAGACTGTTGGATGCTTCTCTCCTTTGGAAGCTTGCATGATACCTTCTGGTATCATGAAAGATATTGCTCAGAGATTACACTTTCAGATCAGCTCCAACTAGGAATCTCTGGACCTTTTGTCTAAAGTGCATGATGTCTTCAGCAATAGTGACTTCATTTCATCTTGTTGGGGCGGTATTGGTAGTGGCAACCAAGGGCAACACAATAGCTTATAATGTAGCTTATAATGTTTTGAGTTTCTTTGACAAACTTGATGGACAACTCAAAAGAAGGCTTCTTATAACTGGTGCTATGTTCTACTTCACAGATACTTGTTTAACTATGTTCACTGCTGCTCTGTTCACAGCAGCTATAAAATGGAAATGAAAATTTCAGGTAAATGGATGCAACCAGAAAAGATTATATTGAGTGTTCCAGACCCAGATCCAGAAAGACAACCATAGTGTGTTCTCTCTAATCTGAGGTCCCTTGCTCCAAATCTTGAGCTGTGAGTATGTAACGTGGAGTCACTGCAGAAACCAGGAAAGTAAAAAGGGACCATTGCAAGGAGAGGGTAGGAGCAATGAAGTGATCTGAGGGGAAAAATTGGAAGAATGGGGTGGGTTTTAATTTGGAAATGCGGAAGGAGATAAATACAGAAGGAAGAGCAAGGAGGATAAAATAACAGCTAGAATTTCTGAAGAAATATTAAGCAATAATACTACTATCTGCCTATAATACATGTAAGTGAATGTATGAATATACATATATAGTTGAAATCAAATTTCCCCTCTGGGCTTGCAGTGCTCCCCCTCCCCAAAAACATTGTCATTAGCATATATTTACTGTTAATAGAAAAACATTTCCACACACACATACAATGTACATTATCATAACCATCCACCCATTTTTCACTCTGTTTGCCTCTAGCTCCCAGCCACCACTTTCAAAAAAACCCAGTAATCTCTTTTCTATTTTCAGGATGACTCTTTTGCTGTTGTCATTTCCACATATGGGAGGGCACATGTTATCCTTGTCTGTCTGTGCCTGGCTTATTCTAGCTAACTTGATATCTTCTAATTCGATATGAGGGAATTACACACGTGTGTTGCATTTTCTCACAGTGTTCATCTGATGGCAGGCGCCATTCTGACTCCATGTTTCAGCTGCCGTGAGTAGCTGTATGGAAACAGTACTTTGACTCGTGAATGCTGACTTTGTTTCTGTACGTTTGAGAAGTCAGAAAAGCCAGTTAAGGTTTAGGAGAAATCTAGTCTTTAAAGAAACTAGAAATTTGTCTCACCTTCTCATTTCGTCCAGAGGCTAAGTCAAGCTTTTGAGTATCATAAAAAATGAGAGGAATAACAATGCATTATGAGGAATGCATGCTACTTTATGGGAGCTTATGTGGCAGAGTGTTTGCTGGATTTGAACCCACCACAAGCACCAAACCACTGTAAGTCAAAGAAATTACCATTCACTATACATTACTTAGGCCCAGGTATTTTGTTATAGGAACAGAAGCCAAACTATGATTACATGAATACAAAAATTTTATTTAAAATATTGAAGTAATTGACAATTTTATAACAGTTCATTTTTTTTGAAATACAGAGATTTATAGAAAAAAGTATCAAAAAAATGAAAATAAAAATAAACACAGGAGGAAAAGGTGGTTGTCCTGTCCTGGGTGAGCTATAGGACATTGTAAACTAGAATTCTGGTTTAAGAACACATAGGAATTGCTTATACATCTCGATCTATACCACCGTGTCTAATCTAGACACTTCCTGGCTTGGACTAGCTGTGGAAATCTGGACTTAGTTTATTATAAATATATATTTTTTCCACTAAGCTTTTCTAGATTTCAGCTATTTCTCTAAAACATGCCCCTTGGCTGAACTGTGAAATGGAGGGAAAAAAAAATCACTGAGACTCGTAGTATTTTGGCATGGGACATGTATCCATTAGTGAATATTAAGGAGTTGTGAAATTGTGTCTTCAGAATCTGTCCTCAAATATGTGGGAAAGCTCTCATTCAGCTTACAAAGGCTTGTTCTTCTGCTCCTGACTCTTTAGCAGGAAAGGTATGTTCTGAATGTATCTGGCACATATGTGCATTCATGACACATAACTGGATTCTTTGAGGTCTTTGGTGGGTAAAAGAGAGAAATGATTAAAGCATCCCTGGGGAAATAAGACAAACTCTTTGAGTCAGAAAATTACCCCCAACTAGAGTGTGTTCAAAGGGACTTTTTGTCTGCATGGTGAATAAAACCATGTATTTTTTTTTCATGCAAAGTACATAGCCTGTTGCAATGTAGAATGTAGCAACCCATCTCTACCACTAGACATTGGGAAGGATTCTTGCCCCTTTCTTAGAACTTTCACTGTTCCCTTTTCTTCTGAAGGCTGTTGTTGTGAATGTTTGTGTTGAAAATGCTTTATGTGCCTTAGGATAAGTCTTGATTCATGTTATTCAAAACCTTACTGCTATGAGGGCTACATCGAAAACAAATTTATGAGTTGACATGGCCAACTGACAGGAGTGTTTTTGATTGTTTAAAAGTTGCCTGACCGAGTTCCACAGCAATTTCTGTTTAAATGGTTTTAAACCTTAGTTGTATTTTGCGTGAAGACTGCTCATTTGAAACCAACCAAGAAAAGTAAATTAAAAATATGGAGTAAACATTCTTTTTCTTCTTCTTCTTCTTCTTTCTTAACCCTGAAGACAACAGATAACATAGCAATACAAATTATATTTCAGACAATTGTAATTTTTTCTTTAAAGGAGCATTTTCCCAATCAACAGCATTGTAAAGTTGTACGTGCCAATCACACAATATTCTCAAGCCATAATGACATGCATTTAAGTCAGATTGGAAACTAAGTGTTTTTGTTCAGAGAAATGGCTGTGTGTCTTAGAAAAACTATTGAGCATTCCTTACCTTTCCCCCTTAAACCACAGTGTCAGAGAAAAATATACTGAAGTGATCTTTGAAGTAATATCAATGAATGTGAATGAACATTTAGTAATAGTCAAGGAAATAATGACTATTTGAAGGAAAATATAAAATATAAAGACAGGAGAACTGTGTTGAGGTTGGTTTAAGTCAGTAAAATAATAAATATGAGAAAATAGTGATAAATCTTTACAATTGCTTTCTAAGGCTAAAATTTTGTCTTATTGTTGTTGCTCAGAAGAAAAAGGCTTGCTTCTTATATGAAATAGAACAAAATAATTCTTCTTTTTATCCCCTCTGCCTGCTTTTCTTCCTTCCTTTCCTTTCTTCTTTTCTCTTTTGATTCCAAGTTCTTGAGCTTGCCCGATTCACTGAGGCTAAGTATTGGTCATACAGCCTTTCTGCTCCTATAGAGCTTGGCTTGGGACCTTGTGGGACACTATTGTACACAGACACAAAAGAAGTTGCCCTTGAATTCCGTGCCTTTGTAGATTCTCCAGGTTCACACTGTGGTCTTTCTGCCAATGGTTATTGCTGTTAGAACTTTTGTATGTCGGTGGTATAAAATATATGACTCAAATATTTTGAAAACTTTTACCTTCATTTTGACATCTTTTCTGATCTTTCTTTCTTTCTTTCTTTCTTTCTTTCTTTCTTTCTTTCTTTCTTTCTTTCTTTCTTTCTTTCTTTCTTTCTTTCTTTCTTTCTTAAACCAATGAGAGGAGAAACAGAGTGAGACAATGATACAGTTTATAATTCTTTCTTGAAAGAACAGAAGACACTGGGAACCATGACTGACTGGAACTGCTTCTGAAGGGCACACAGGACAACTAAAGGGCTTTCCCATCCATTTAGTTCCACGCCACTGTCACCAGGGTCCACGCTGTTTCTGGGTTCTGTCAGCTCTGCCAAACTGTTGTGACAAAAAACCCAGAGATGCAAATTACTGAAAACTTGACCTCAAAGAGTAAAGAAGGGACTGAGTAGACAAAAGCCAAGGATGATTCTGCTTCTTTTGTTGTTTGTTTTGACTTTGAGATAAGATCTTTGCACTAGTGCCCTGGCTGGTCTAGAACTGTGTAGACCAGGCTAATCACAAGCTTGTATTGATTCTTTTGCCTCTGTCACTACCTTCTTCATGCTAGATATTTCAGGCATATGCACTGACTGGGCCTGTACTTTTCATGTATGTATATTTGTATGTATGGGCACACATTCATGCATGTAAATGCAGGTGTGAACACGTCAAGGTCCCCTTGTGGTCAGAGGCCAACCTTGGGTGTTGGTCTTTCCATGCACTTTGTTTGAGATAGGTGATAGGTCTCTCTTTTGACCCCTGCCCAGCAACGTTTACCAGGCTAGCTAGCCCATGAGTTTCAAAACCTTACTGCTATGAGGGCTACATCGAAAACTCCTATGAATTCTCCTGGGAACTCTAGTCTCCCCATTGGAGCATTTTGATTATGGGCATTTGTTAAGCACTCAAGTTTTTAATACATTCTTTATATTTAAATTCAGGTCTTCATGCTTGGGCAGAAAACACTTTATACACTGAGTCACCTTCCCAGATCCTCATATTTCTTAATACAGAGTCTCTTTTTATAAATGAAAAAAAAATCAGCATTCTCTTTTTATTTACCTATTTATTTAAAATGAACATTTACTTAAACTTTATGGATGATGCTTTTAGATTCAAAGATAAGGGAAACTCCTATAGTCTTTAATAAATAAACTCATAATATACATTTAAAAATATTCAAGTCTACATTTTGATAAAATGTATAATGAAGGTCAAGCATATATATATATATTCATAGATACATTATAAAAAAGAGAATTTGCGTTAAACAATGTAAAAAACACACGAGAAGGTAGTTATCTTTATTTTAAAATTTAGAACACAATGAAAAACAGAGAACAGAGGCAACTATGGCTGGAAAAATCTTATAAATTTCAGAAAGTTTTAGAAACCTATAAAACTCATAAGATTTCTCTCCAAGTTGGGAAAGGGGAGACTTTTCTACCAGCGAACTGCCTGTAACTCATGCAAAGTGCTCCAAGGATTTAGCTTTTATGATCTATCACCCATGGTGGGGCAAGCTTTTTGGTGATACAACTTTCTTTGAGATTTTGGTGTTCCTGTAAGCAATCTCTCACCCACTCCTGTAAGTAACCTCAAGAAGCTCATGAGTCACTAAGCTAGACTGAAGTGGACTGCTTCTTTGATTTGTCATCAGCACCCTGTCTAGGGTAAATGGATGCTTGTTCACACCTGCCAGGAAAAAAATTCACACAACATGTAAGTTAAAACAACTTTTGAATATAAGAAATCATTTTTTGTGGATTATGATGGAAGTCGGTTTTCTTTGTCATATTAGCACAGAGCACAAAGAATAATATAGTGTTTTTTACAACAGTGTTGACAGAAATAAATCTATGGGAGTATCAAGGAGAGATGGGATTTCAACTTGGGATGAATAGATATTTCACAAAAATATCAACATATATATCCCTGAGGTAAAGAAAAATTTCTGATGGTATAGATGGGGAAAACAATAATCTAGGATGTTGCTCAATACTCTTAGATAATGTGTGTAGTCATTAGTTTATTAAAAATATTTATTAACTTCAACTTCCTAATGTTTATCAGGCAATATTCCTGGTTTACAAAGAGTAGTATGTGATTAAAGATAAGAAGTTTGAATAGATAGGATTGGAGAAAGTTGGTTCATGTCTACTGATCTGTGTGTAGATTTCAGTTTTAGACAATCTTGCTTAATGTTTGTTAGTACTTTTGGATTTTATTTAAAGCACGACAAGTTATTAAAACAGAGTAGGGAGCTGAACTGCTGACAGTATAACTTATTAGCTTGTTTACTTATTCATTTTAAAAATAGCTTCCCTGTTCATTACTATTCCTCTCCTGCCACCTCTTTCATCGCCAGGAGAAAGACACATGACAGAGGGTGTGGGACAAGGTGATTTATTTAGGCTTGGGTGATGAGATAATAGCAGTACAGAAAATGTTAATCCTGAGTACAGAGTTTTGTTTTAATTTTGCTTTGTTTTGTTATTTTTATTTTTGCAGTACTGGGTATTGACTCCAACATCTTGTGTACTCTGTCATTGAGTTACACCATTAGTTTCTTACTCTCTCTGTTTTATAGTCTTACTTCTAATTTTATCATTTGTCATTTTTCTTTTATTCTGGCGACTTTTGTTTAGATGTGATACATCTAGTTTTAGACTGCATTCCAGATAATTCCAGATAATGTTTAACCAATGTAGTTTATAACAAGACAGATGACAGCACCTAAACCATGCAAGGTCTTATATGACATATATATGACAATGTTTATAAGATATTAGACCTGTGAACTGTTTCTCTGCAAGTGTTCAGTGAATACCATGATTATGCCAGACCAATTGCTGCTAAAGTTTCTTGTATAAATCAGCACAAATCATATTTTCTCATGAATAATTGTATTAGATTTTGAAAAAAATGAACCTGAGAAGAGTTTTCTTATGTGGGGAAAATACATAAGAACATAGTTCATATTCCTTTCATATTTGCTTATTTTTGAGATTATAATTCTACCATATCTCCTTTCCTTTTCTCCTTCCGCTGCCCCCATTTATCTTCCAACTCCATTGCTTTCTTTTGACTTTGTTTATTTTTATGGACTAGGTAGATCCTATCATATATTCCTGGTTGGTTTAGCCAATGCTAGCTTTAAACTGATGGCCATCCACCTTTCTCAGCTTCCTAAACCTG
The DNA here is from genome assembly GCA_004026605.1 of Ondatra zibethicus. Taxonomy (NCBI): domain Eukaryota; kingdom Metazoa; phylum Chordata; class Mammalia; order Rodentia; family Cricetidae; genus Ondatra; species Ondatra zibethicus. The sequence continues at coordinate 95,173 of PVIU01002632.1, forward strand.
GGATTATAAACATGCACACCCATACCAGCTTTTGCTCAACATTTTCATTTTGACTTTACTGTCATAGAAGACCTATTTGTTTGAAGTGGAGCACTGAACCTTTGATGTGTCTGGGTCAATGAGGTCAAAGTCAGTCCCTGGGTGGGGCTTTCAGGGAAACTTCTAGAAAGTCAGAAAAAAACTGGTTGCCCTTTTCCCTTACTTTTCTTTGAATCAAGAAATGAATAGCATTTCCCTTTTTCAACTGTGATGTAATAAACTCATACTGCAAGTTACTAAGTACATTAGCTGCTTTTTTGAGTTACTGTGATCAAATGCCTGACAAGAAGCAATCTGAGGCAGGAAAGCTTTATTTTGGCTTGTAGTCTGAGAGGATATGATCCATAATGGTGGGAAGGGAATGGAACAGGTGTATCCATGGCAGCAGGAGCATATCACTGGGACTCTGTGCATACTTCTATCTTGATAGAATAAGTAGTAACAATAGAGAAAGAGAGGAGGAGGGTCTGGACAATCAACTGTAAGGCTACCCTATAACAAGTGAGCCACTTCTTCCTGTTGAACCTCACCTCCTAAAACATCCCCAGATAAGAACACCAGCTAGAGTCAAAATGTCCAAACACAGGAGCTTATGGTAGAAATTTTATATCCAGACTATAGCATTCTACCTTTACCTCCATAAGCTTACAAATGGATTCAGCCCAACTTCAAAAACTCCCTCAGTCTTGTAGTTCCAATGGCGCTCAAATGTTCGAAGTACAGGGCTCAGTGGCAGAATACTTGCTTAATATTGTCAGGCTCCTGAGTTTAATCTCTAGCAACACACACACACACACACACACACACACACACACACACACACCCCAAAGTCCAACATATCTTTTGAGATTCAAGACAAAAATCTTTGTTATACGCCTTTGTAAAAAAAAAAAAACAAACCCAAAACAACAATAACAATACAACAAGAAGTCATAGTCCAGGCTTGCTGGAGGCATCCACAGGCCTGCCCAGTACCACATGGTTCAGGCAGGTGGTGTTATTATGATGAGCAAATATATGGTGGATAAATGGGAGAGAAAGAGAAGCAGAATGAGGCAGAATGGAAGAAGCAAAGGAGGCAAAGAACAGGCTGATGTGGGTAGGATCTGGGTGGCCTGCTTGCCACTTGGGGCTAGGGTGATGACCAGGCCCAGGCTGCATCAAAGGGCGATGTCTAGGTCCTGGTCCTACTGCAACTGGAGTCTCTGTTGACATCTATGACCCATGCCACCAAAGCCACAAAGAATCCCAAGCTCCGAGCCACCACCTGTGTCCATGCTGGTATCTGAGGGCTGTGCTGCTGCTTGGTCCATGATGACATCCAGGCCTGAGATGCTACCAAGGACCATGTCTGGGTCAGTAGCCCTATAGTAGCCAGTGTCTGTGTTGTTGTCCATGGCTGTGTTACCACAGGGAACCATAGGAACCATTCATGTTGAAATCTGAGGATTGTGCCAACCCCTCCCTGTCATTGGACACTGCAGCAGGAGAGCTGGTCTCGGTCATCATGGGAGAGCTGGGCTCTGTACTTGGGAGAGATGGCCTTGACCCTCACCAAGTGTGTGAGAGAACTGGCCTTGATGGCATGGGCATAGCCACAGGATCCCCATGACTTGGGGCAACAGCAGGATATCTGAGAGGTTTTGGTTGAGGACCCAGTGATGATGGTATGCCAGAGGCCTAGAACTAGACCAATGACTCATTGCAGTGAACATCTGTGGGTGGGGATGATGGACAAAAGGGTGTATTGCATGACACACTGCAGCTCCCAATGCCACTAGTGCAAATGAAGAGGTGTTGGAGAGATAGGAAAGAAGGAGGAGAGGGGTGATTTTTTATCTTGTTTTGAATTAATTTGGGGGGAGGTTTCTTTTAGAGGGGATGCTTCAGATGTGAGGGGCAGATATGGAGGGAATAGGAAGTGAATGGGCTTAGGGTACATGATGTGAAATTCCCAAAGAATCAATAAAGAATTATGTTATATATGCATAAACAAAACAAAACAAAGACCCAAACATTTCACACCAATTTCCCCAAGTGTTATACCGTTTTGCTTTTAGTGTTGGATAAACTAAACTAAAATTGAAGATCCCTAGAAATAAAAAACAAACAACAACTAAAAGCAACAATAACCAAGCAACAAGAAGTTACTTCAAACATAAGATGGCCCATAGTACATATTTTCCATTAAAAAATGTGGGGACAGGAGCACAGCAAGGGAAGATAGGCCTTAATCAAAGAGAAATCCAGAAGGACAAATACCAAGCCTTGTAGTATCATGTGGCTTATTGGCTCTTTGTGGCATCGTCGGGGCTCCAATGGGTGTTAGCAGCTCCCTCTCTCCACTCGGACTTGATTTCTGTTGCATGTGTGTACTTTGTTCTGAGGTGGCTCTCCTCAGTGCCTGAAGCTTTTGCTGATAAATATCCAGTATTTCTGGCATCTTCAATATCTTGGGATCTCCACTGGGATATAAGTTTCCCCTTCCCAGCTGAATGCACAGCCCATGCAGGAGCTTCATGTAAGGAATCTGTCTCTGCTACATCACACCCGCCTTCAGCAGCTGTCTCAAACATAGGTAAATGCTTACATTTGCACATTTGCACAACTAGTACTGGATCGATGATGCTAAGTTCTACCAGCTAGTTCTGAATGAACCAAAACTCTATTAATCTCTGTGTGCCTTTATGGAAAGCTGAGAAAATACTTCCTTAGGTGGCCATTTTCAAGAATCATACCACGAATGCTCTGTGTTTTTTGGGACTTTTCTTTCAAACATATTCTTACTGTTAAATCCTAGAGCTTGTAATGGATGGGGTCTCATGCTCATGCTAAAGTTACATTTCTTATTGTCAAATGCCACGTCCAAGGTTTTACTTCACCACACTGAACACACTGCCGATTTCTGCCTGCAAGTTTGATGTGTTCATGCTCCTTTCCTCACCAAGCTGCCTGATTTTCATATTTTTGTTTACATTTCAGGCTCTCTTTCACCGTAAATCTGGGCAAATGTAGTGAGCAATAACAGTACTACAGTCTGGATGTCAGACTTTGTCCTCAAATTTCTTCTGCTACATAAATTTATCAATTACTTTTAAATGCATTCACTCAGCTTTTCATGACACAGGCAGAATGTTGCCAGGTTTTTTTTTTTTTTTTATTTTGATAGAATTTCAAATAAATGGCCTGTAATGAACTTCCTCCAAAAGACTTTTCTGTCTGAAACCTAGTGAGCACAATCTTTCTTGTCCATATTTCTATCAGTATTCTGGCTTTCCTCATTCCCACGAGATCATCTCAGTAAGCTTTACTTTATAGTCACAGGCATTTCCTAGCCCAGAGCTCCAAACTTTTCCAAAGATCTTCATATCACACGGTCAGATTCCTCACAGCAGCACCAAGGACTTCTCTTCTCATTACCAATTTTCTGTCTGTCTGCTGCTTATTTTTTTACACAATTGTTACCGAATACCTGGTCAGAAACAGCTTGAGGGGAGAACAATTTATTTTGACTCATGAGTTTAGAGGGTCTATTCTAATGTACTCCACAGGGACAGGAGTACGTAGCTGGGATTTCTTGTTTTCTCACATCTCAAGGGCAAGAAGGAAACACACACACACACACACAGCAGAGAGAGAGAGAGAGAGAGAGAGAGAGAGAGAGAGAGAGAGAGAGAGAGAGAGAGAGAGGACCTAGAACAAAGCATTCAAATACATTAGCCTGTGGGGAACGTTTTATGATGAAACTCAAACACTGAGCACAAAGAGTAAATTTGAGTTATGTTGGGATTGGGAGCTCTTCTCTTTGAGCTCTACATTAACTATTGTGTGAGAAAATCCCTTATTGTGTAAGAAAAACAACTAATTTCTTTGAAGCGCTAACCATTGGAATTGAGCTAAATGCAGTCTTAATAGATATGTGTAGTAAGGGAAAGATATTGGGAAGACCTTCTTGGAGTGAACAATAACATTAGTATGATAGTATATCCCAAATATTCAAGCACATGTGACTAGCAAGGGACCTTGTTAACAAAAATTCTGAGTAAGTTTGTGAGGGTTGATGCCTGTACTTTTGTATTCCTAATATTTCTTAGGTACTCTTGTGGTTGGTTTGTGAACCTTCAGTACTTTATCAGGGATCTAGACCATTACTAGGTCAATGCACCAACAAATAATATTGACTTCCTAATGATAAATATACTTGATTTTCTTGTACCTCACCTACCTGAAAGTTAGCACTGACATCTGTTTCCTGCATCTTTCTGTCAAATTTAATCATAGCACAATAAAGCAGAATGGGTTGAAAGAGTTATCCACTAAAAAGGACATTTCCCCAGTGAACTACAAATCACTAGGGGTCAATTTCAAACCAGAAGGATTAGCATCTCTCAGTGTGGGGCTAATGAAAAGAAGCTTAAGTACCTCTTTGTAATACAGTTCTCTGCATAACCTCATTGGAAGTGTCCTCTTGAGGTATTAATAGCATCGTTTTGGATGTGGAGTTTTCATTGCTCTTCTGCCTTGAGAATACTGAAGTCTCCTTTGCTCAATTATATTTGGGACATGCTCTGAATGAACTGCCAAAAGTAATTTCCACTTTTATGATTGCTGGCTGTTCTTTGAGTACCGAGATTGGTCTTCTAGAAATGAATGGCATTTCCGGAGAGCATAAAGGCTAGTAATTGCCTGACATATTACACCCAAAGAAATCTAGGGTTCTTTTCAATTCTCGTTCATGTCTTTTGATGAAATGTTTCATCCTGGCTCATCTTAACTGTGATTCTCTGAATATAATGATGCATTTCCACTTCTGCATCTTACAATTCACTCCTTTCTCGGCACACTTCCAGCAATTTATGTTCCTCCATTACCCAGTTTGGGACACTTTCATTAATCAGGTTCTGGATTATATATGTTATCTGATTTAATTCTTGTGCAAGCTTACATAATAAGTGTTAAGAATTGTGTGATATGTCATCCTTTCTCCAAATTCAAATGGTGAATCCCTATGGTTCCAGAGGATCACACGGAGAGGTAGGCACTTTGTGAAGTGATTAGGTTAGGTGAGGTCATGAGGGTGGAGTCCAGCTTTGCCTTATGAACTTCGATAGCAATGGAGCCTTTCCATCTTTAGGATCTCATTGAATTCTTTTTTAAAATGCCATCTCATGCCAATCAATACAACATTGGCTGTTGAAATGGAGCAAAATATAAAATGTACATCCTAGATTTGTCTCAGTTAGTTACCTCTAATGAACTAAAATTTCACGTCCTTTATCTCTTGATGCCCAGTTTTACCATACATAATCTTTGATATTTTCAGAATCAGTAGTACCAGGTTTGGTTCTCTGGGCAGTGGATGGGCAAAAAACTTTCTCAGCTCAAGCATCTGTAGTGGTAAATGGTTGAGGGCACAGCTGGGTTTAAGTTTTAACACCAAGGAAGCTCTTAAACTTTGCAATGCTTATGTTCAGAGACTGAGTCTGATTAATGAAATCTGAAAGCTAATTTATACATAGAATAACAGATGGTCCTAATGAGGCAGTGGGTATGTGTTTGATAAATGATAATGTTATTGATATTTTTCTTACCCAATAGCCACAAACATCCGAGGATTAAGAGGAGATTTTTTTTGTCTTAATTTTTTCTTCAAATGAAAAGGGATTTTAAAATAATTTTCTAAAGTTTATGAAGTCATTTTTTTCTTGGTAAAGTGGATGATTTTTTGAAGTTTATATGAAAATACATAAACAAACACTTCATTTGTTAAAAGAACCCTTCTCTGTAGATTGTTATTACTACATTTATGTTTCTTATCACTACATTTATGGTCATGATCATAAAAGGAATATCAGAAGACAAAGACCAGGAGAAAGGATTGAAAATTGGTGACTTTTTGATCAGGTGCTTTGGATATTACATTGCAATCTGTTTTTTCATATTTTTATCCTTGTAAGAGAAAGCATGTCATTATAAGGATACATACTAGCTTAACTTCTGTTCTCTTTTTATTGTTTATTTAGGTTATTGCCAGCTTTTGCTGCTGTGTACTGTGTTACAATGATGATTTTTTATGGCTTTTGGGGGGATTTTCTGGTCTCCCATACTTTTATAGGAGTGTTAAGATTACAGATGTGCATTGCATGATTGCATCTGGCTTATGTGGCTTCTGGGATTCTAACTCAGATCCTCATGCTTGTGCAGCCAGCAGTTTACCCACTGGGACTTCTCCCCAGCCCTGGGGAGATGTTACAATATCATTTCTCTGACTATTCTTTGATATGCTGAAATTGGACAAATATTAATAGAGGGGATAGATAGAAGCTGATCACAAAAATATGGGCAAAAATAATTGTCTTGGACCAAGCTGATATTAAATAATAAGCAGTCAGATCCTGGATATAGTTTGAAGATAAAAAGTTAAGATTTTAGTTTCTTTGTCAAAATCAGGTATTCATAGGTGTGTGGATTAATATCTGTGTCTTCAATTCGATTGCATTCAACCTGTCTGTTTTTATGCCAATACCAAGCTATTTTCATTACTGTAGCTCAATAATAGAGCTTGATGTCAGGGATTGTGATGCCTCCAGAAGTTCCTTTGTTATACAGGATTGTTTGGGCTCTCCTAGTTTATTTTTTTTTTCATATGAAGTTGAGTATTGTTCTTTTGAGGTCTGTGAAGAATTGTGTTGGGATTTTGAAGGGGATTTACAATGAAAAAAAAAGCATCTTCAACAAATGGTGCTGGCATAACTGTATGTCAACATGCAGAAGAATGCAGATAGATCTATATCTATTTTCATACACAAAACTCAAGTCCAAATGGATTAAAGACCTCAATATAAATCCTAGCAACACTGAATCTGATAGAAGAGAAAGTGGGAAGTCGCCTTCAATGCATAGGCAGAGGAGCCCACTTCCTAAATATAACACCAGTAGCTGAGACACTGAGAGCAACAATAAATAAATGGAACCTCCTAAAACTGAGAAGCTTCTGTAAAGCTAAGGACACAGTTGATACAAAAAGGCAGTTTACTGAATGGGAAAAGATCTTCACCAACCCCACATCAGACAGAAGACTGATCCCCAAAATATATAAAGAACTCAAGAAATTAGACATCAAAATTCCAAATAATCCAATTAAATAATTGGTTACAGATCTAAACAGAGAATTCTGAACAGAAGAATTTCAAATGTCTGAAAGACACTTAAGAAAATGTTCAACATCCTTAACCATCAGGGAAATGCAAATCAAAACTATTCTGAGATACCATATTACACCAGTCAGAAAGAATGGTTAAGATCAAAAACACCAATAATAGCTTATGCTGGAGAAGATGCAGAGCAAGGGGAAAACTCCTCTATTGGTGGGAATACAAACTTGGACCACCACTCTGGAAATCAGTATGGCAGTTTCTCAGAAAATTAGGAGTCAACCTACTGCAAGACCTAGCAATACCACTCTTGGGCATTTATCCAAAGAATGCTCAACCATACTACAAGGACATTTGTTCAACTATGTTCACAGCAGCATTATTTATAATAGTCAGAATGTGGAAACAACCTAAATGCCCCTCAACTAAAGAATGGATAAAGAAAATGTGGTACATTTACACAATGAAGCATTACTCAGCAGTAAAAAAAAAAATGACGTCTTGGAATTTGCATGAAACTAGAAAAAGCCATCCTGAGTGAGGTAACCCAGACACAGAAAGATGAACATGGTATGTACCCACTCATAGGTGAATACTAGTTGTAGAGAAAACGATAATGAGCCTATAGTCCATGACCCCAGAGAAGCTAAGTAACAAAGAGAATCCTAAGAGAAACATACATACATCTCCCTGGGAAGGGGAAAGAGACAAGATCTCCTGAGAAAATTGGGAGCATGGGGGTATGAGGAGAGATGGAAAGGCAGAGGGAAAGGAGGCGAGAAGGGGAGGGGGAGGAGAACCAGAGGGAATGTGATAGTCCAGATGGGGGAAGGGCAGAGATGAAGAACAAAGAAAGAGATATCTTGATTGAGGGAGCTATTATGTGGATAGCAAGAAACCTAGCACTAGAGAAATTCCCAGGAGTCCCCAGGATGACTTCAGCTATGATCCTAAGCAATAATGGAGATGGTATCCTAACTGGCCTTGCCCTGTCAGCTTGATGACTATCTTAACTGTCATTATAGAACCTACATCCAGCAACTGATGGAAGCAGATGCAGAGAACCATGGTAGAACATTGGGCTGAGCTCCCAAAGTCCAGCTGAAGAGTGGGAGGAGTGAGAATACGAGCAAAGAGGTCAAGACCATGATGGGGATACCCACTGAAACAGCTTACTTCTGAGCTAATGTAAGCCTTTTAACTCCTGTCTGACAGAGAAACAGCATAGGACCAAACTAGGCCCTCTGAATGTGGGCGGCAGTTGTATGGTTGGGGCAGTCTGTGAGGCCACTGGCAGTGAGACCTGGATTTATCCCTACTGCTTGTTCTGCCTTTTTGGAACCCATTCTCCCTGGTGGGATATCTTACTCAGCCTAAATATAGTGGGGAGGGCCTTGGTCCTGCCTCAAAGCAATGTGCTAGACTTTCTTGACTCCCCATGGGAAGCCTTACCCTCTCTGAGGAGTGGATGGGGGGCAAGAGGGGGATGGGAGGGGAAAAGGTGGAGGGAGCAGGAGGAAGGGAGAGAGTGGGAAATGGATTTGACATGTAAAATGAGAAAAGATAATTTTTAAAAAATAAATTAAAATTTAAAAAGTAGGATTTGCTGGCAAATTCTACATACTGTGCAAGAGAAGGAAAGATGATGAGGGTAATGTAATATCTAGGTTAATGTATTTTATTACTCTGTTGCTATGACAAAATATAGGAGACAGCCAATTTGAAGGGAGAAAGATTCTTTTGGCTCACAGTTTCAGAGACTTCCAGCCATGTGACACCACAGCAATAATCATGCTAATTTTTATTTTAGTATATATGTTTATTTTTATACATTTTAAATTGAAATATAATTATATAACTTCTGTTATCAGAGGTTTTTGTCCAGCCTGGTCCTACAACCATTCATTCCCTACAAAACACATAGAGGCCTACATTACTTATAAATTGGTTGGCCTATTAACTCAGGCTTCTTATTAACTAACTCTTACATCTTATATTAACCCATAATTTTTGTCTGTGTTGGCCATGTGGCTTGGTACCTTTATCAGTGAGGCATTCTCATCTTGCTTTCTCTGCATCTGGGTGATGACTGCAGACCAAGCCTTTTCTCTTCCCAGAATTCTCCTATCCTGGTTGTCCTGCCTATACTTCCTGCTTGGCTACTGGCCAATCAGTATTTTATTAAACCAATACAAGTGGCAAATCTTTACAGGGTACAAGACCATTGTCCCACAGTAACCCCCTGGTGTAGGAGGTCCTTTTTTTCTATGTGTTGTTTATATTGGTTAATGAATAAAGAAACTATCTTGGCCTGATAGGGGCGGAACTTAGGTAGGCAGGGAAGATGGAACTGAAGTCTGGGAGGAAGAAAGGAGAGAGAGAGAGAGAGAGAGAGAGAGAGAGAGAGAGAGAGAGGCCATGGATCTGCTAGAGACAGACTGCTGAATCTTTCCCGGTAAGCCACTACCACAGATTAATAGAAATGGGTTAAACTAATATGTAAGAGTTAACCAATAAGAGGCCAGAGCTAATGGGCCAAGCAGTGATTTAATTAATACAGTTTTTGTGTGGTTATTTCAGGGCTAAGCTAGCTGGGAAGCTGGGATGAACAAGCAGCCTCTCCCTCCAACAATTGGTGCTCCAACGTGGCCAACAAAATCCATGTAAAACCTGAGAGGACTAAAAAAGGAATTCTACATAAAAACAAAACAAGATAAAACAAAAAACAAAAACCTCCAGAGTTTGACAGTTTTTTGCTGTTTGCTGGCAGCTTGCTGCAGCTCCTTTGAGAGAGATTTTCCTGACTTAGCTGTAGCAAACAACAACAACAACAACAACAAACCCTGGTGGTTTTAAAATGCCAGCTTTCTGGGCTGTGCTGCCAGCATGACCTCTGACTCTGGAGACAGAGCATTTGGATGGGGTTAGTGATCAGAGTGCTGTGGCTTGCTTAATGGTGACATGGACTGGCTGTATGCCTGAAAGTGGGGTGGTGTGCTTGACTCTCAGAGGCACAAGCAGCTTCACCATGCTGTACAGGGCTGGGCAAGCAGGCAGTACCTTATTCGACCTAGTAATGTCGCAGCTTAGATTCTTAAGCATTTGACATTTTAAAAACACAAAGCAAAAGCACTGCTGGACAGTAAATAATTACAGATAATGCAATAAGGACAGATTCAGACATAAAAGAGCTCTAAACAAGTCACAGTGTTGGATAAATGTATGTCGGCTTGGGAGAGAAAAAGAAAGAGTATAGAGAGTTATAAAAAAAAGTAAATGGTTGTTAAAAAATAAGACAAAGTCTTTAAAGAGACAGAGTACAGATAGTCATAGATTAAAAGGATTAAAAAATCATGTAAAAATGGAAAATTCACAGAGAATCTGGATTATGTATATTGTGTTTCCTTTGAATTTTTTGACTGCAAAGGAGCTAAGTACAAAGAGACATTTCATTGTATGGTATGGGCTGCTAAACTAAACCAAGATTTAAAGGTATCTTGAATTCAAAATTTGAGTCTAAGGATATGTTGCTTTGGAAAAGAGGTTTTTCTTTTGTTTCCACAGAAGATGAAACCTGTGGAATACTTTCAGACAAATATGGTTTGATAGACCACACCCCCTGAAAGGTCACTGTGAACACCCTCAAAAAATTACTTGGCTCAATTGCTGACTGAGATAACCTAGCACACAGGATACACCATGAAAGACCTGATTAACAGCGTGCCCAATCAGCAGGAAGCAGTGTGGACAAAACTACACTCATATTCCAAAATATTGTTTATAAATGTTCTTTAATATTTAAAGGGGATATGCTATAGAGATTTACATTGGTATGGATCTTGCTTTATTGATACAAATTTAAGGTCAATTTTGTTATTTGTATATTTTTCATCTTGATTAACGTATTGTGTTTGTGTAGTTCATTTAAAAATGTAATGTATAATTAAGAAATATAGGTAAATAGACAATCCTTTATAATAGTCAAGTTTGTAGTTATGTTAGTTAGATTTTCTAGATGTATAGAGATATATTTCAGTTAGTTAGTATTCTTCAAATCTTTCAGAGACCTTCAGAATATGACATTTAAATGTTTTAAAAATTTAGGACTTTTCATGACAGTAAGACACATCTGTTCCTGGCAGAACCAAGCTACTTTGAGAGTAAGATGGGAATCGATGAGGCTCCTTAGACATTTGGGCAAGAAATTGCTCTTGCCTGAACTGTTTCATTGGATAAGCATGACCTGCAGAGATGCTGAATTTGCCTAAAGGTGAGATGATTCTTTGGGGTTCCTGCTTCATGAAAGAGTCTGCAAGACATTCTGCAGGATACAGAAAAAAGTGACTGAACTGTCTTTGAATTTTCTTGATTCATAAAAATGTCTGCTGGATACTATGGGCCTGTTGGCTAAATATGGATGCCCCAATGGTACAAAAGAACTTTGGGTGACTGTCCAGGCAATGAGATGTCTCTGTCAATTCTAGAATTTTGGAAGTTGCTTACAATGCATTCTCTCCCTGTTTACTTAGGTAATATTATATCCTTCTGGAATCTTTGATGGAGTTGAAGAATAGATAGTAATAACATAGTTTTCCTTAGTTATGATAAAAGACAAAGTAGATATAAATATTGTAACTGTAGTTCTCATTTGATACCTATTTTGCTATATGTAATTTTACTATGTTAAAGTTAAAGCCTTTTTTTTGTTTAAACAGAAAAGGGGAAATGGTGTAGGAGGTCCTTCTTTCTATGTGTTACTTATATTGGTTAATGAATAAAGAAACTGCCTTGGCCTGATAGGGGCAGAACTTAGGTAGGCGGGGAAGATGGAACTGAATTCTGGAAGGAAGAAAGCAGAGAGAGAGAGAGAGAGAGAGAGAGAGAGAGAGAGAGAGAGAGAGAGACACCATGGATCTGCTAGAGACAGATGTGCTGAATCTTTCCTGGTAAGCAACTGCCACGTGGTGACACACAGATTAATAGAAATGGGTTAAACTAATATGTAAGAGTTAGCCAATAAGAGGCTAGAGCTAATGGGCCAAGCAGTGATTTAATTAATACAGTTTTTGTGTGGTTATTTCAGGGTTAAGCTAGCTGGATGGCCAGGACAAACAAGTGGGCTTTCATGTTACACCCTCCTTTCCCTTTCTGCCCTCCAGCCCTTCCCATGTCTTCTTCTTCCAATCCCTCCTATGTGTCCCCTCTTTCTCAAAGCGATAGCCTTTTGTATCTATGATTGTTATTCTTACATATATATGTATAACTATATAAATATAACCTGCTGAGTCTACTTTTGTTGTTTTTATGTATATAATTCCTTTCTTTCAACTTAAGGTTAATGTGATCAGGAATCCTTAGATGGTTTTCTATCTATCTTAGCTGAGTTTTTGCCCTAAGATAGACTATGTAAACTCAGTGATTACACTATTTGAAACACTACCCCTTACTTCTTAGGAAGAACGATTTCCCTTGGACTTTGAAATAAAATTAAGACAGGGTTAAAGATTTGCAATTGTACCCATCTTTTGGGATGTTGTGTAGCAAGATTGGATGAGGCCATACATGAGCATAGTATGTGATTGGCTGCTAGTTATGAAATCATTAGTATCATGGGGAGCTGAAAGTAGATCACAGTTGACCTTTTCAAGGCTGTCCTGTTGCTAATGTCCCAAATTAGGGAGTTAAGTTCAGGAGACCTTCTGAGTTTCTCAACACTGGGTCTGGCTTTATCCCATTAGTGTGCTCAATCCTACTGTAACTGCTAGTTTTTAAAAATAGTTCTGTATTTGCTACTTCATGTACTTTAACCAGCAGACACACCTTTTCCTTTTGTTCTGTCATGTCAATTGCCTTTCCTTCTAATAACATTTGACATAACCCCATTGCAGGGAAAGAAAACACTTATAAGGAAAATATCAGATCTTTCCAACTTCCTCAGGTTTCTACTGAGGGATGTAAAACTCAAACTGGGGTCAGGCAGAGAGAAAAATACCAATATGTACAATTAAATATTTCAGGTTCTCAGCATTCTTCTCTTTGGATTTACATTCTGCCCCATCCCAGTCACATATTAGATTGACAAATGTTTTATTTCAGGACCTGATATCTATCACTCTCAAATTCTCAGGGATATAATTATCCTTATACTTTGGTAGTAAGAGTGTGAGCTCCTCAATTTAATTTGGCAGAGAAAACTCAATGTCTATTAAAATTAAAACCACTCTATGTATAATGAATCAATTATTCATTATGCATTAATGAATCAATTCCAGGTTTTAAAACTCTAACATATTTAAAAGTTGTACCTGATAAAGTACTTACCTAAACACAATGATACTTATTGCATTAATCACATTGTCAACAAACCAGAAGCACTGCTGAACATTCATCAGTGGGCAACAAGATAAACTGTAGCATGTTTACATATACATACACAGAATGGAGAAGGATGTGGGTCTTCAGAGACTCCACTAACCATTCATGTATGTATTCACTTATATGTATGAGTGTTCACAGTATGAAGTGAAATTTTCAAAAAGATAATTCATAACAAAGCAAATATAATCTGCCCATACCATCAAACCCACTCTCCTACAATAGGCTACCTGATCAACTAGAGAGAAAATAGGCTTAAGCGTGTATTCAGTTTTTCCCATGGGTTACCTATGGGTGCTTTGGGATGATTTTTAACTTCTACTCATTCATTTATTGTAACAGAAAACAGAAGACACAAAGGGGAAAGAAAGGGAAGAAATAGGTCAGCCTCTGGAAAGATTCTGGGTGGGAGGATGGCTGAACAGCAATATGATAGCTAGGCTCACTAAGGCTTCCTAAGTGGGAGTTGGCTACCTTGATTGAGCACATACATTTGGAAGAGGATGTTGGCTGATGGAGAAGAGAATGTGGCTAGAGCAGGCTCTGTACCTGGCATTACGAAAGCCCTATTTTATGTCCTGTGACCCTAAAGATGCTCAGGGGAGTGATAGCCCAGCTATGTGAAAAATTTTAGCAGTATCCTGTCTCAGGAGATGTTCTGCTCTTACCCATACATGCTCAAGCTCTTGCAGTGTGGAGGATGAGGAGAATTAAGGGCTGTTTATGGATGACTTACTCCTTGTATGAGTAGAAACTTCCACATGAGTCATGGCATTTGCCAGATGTTCAGGTTTCCCTCCTCAGCCCACCTCCAGTTCCAGATGCAAGTTTGCAGGTGGTTGTGCAGTGGTTTACTTGGAGACTAGTGTAATGGCTGGACTTAGTGATTCATGCCTTTCCTTCTCTTTATGCATCTTTTTCTCTGTAGTAGATACCATGCAGGTTACAGTTCTGGATTGTTACCTTCTGGCAGCTTAAGACTGAAAGAAGGCAAGCAAGACTGCGAGCACTAGAAAAATGAAGGATTTGCACTCTGGACATGATGGGAAGTGAGCTTTCTCAGCTAAGCAGAGATTCCCCGGGGATTAGAGGAGTGAAGTGAGGAGGAGAAGAGGGGATCAGTGGGTACAAGCAGGCTTAGTCACTGTCTTACTTCCAGCTACAGAGAGAAGAGGGTGGTACAACCCCCAAACTGATCTTGGACGCCTGCCATTGGGGCATAGGAAATGTAGAAGACCAATTATCTTCTCCCAATGGCAGACTGTGGGACTGTGGGACATTCTATTGTTCTTGTCAAGAGGTTTTCTGGACTTTATGGAGAATTTTCTGGGTCATAAGATTCAACATGTTAAATATTGAGAAACTGTTTTTCAGATCATATAAATTTGTTCTCTCAAAGTTATTTTATTTTTCTTCAATGTTATACTATGCCTCACAGAGCAGAACATTAAGGTTCATTAATCATCAGTAATTAACATTAAGAATTTGAAAGTTTTGTATCCTCATTGTGACTTGTCACTGTCATATTTTTGAAAACATTTCTAGTCTAGAAGATATGAAAGAATATCCTATATTAATTTGTATGTTTCTAAGTCACAGCTATGTTTTTCTTTATAGCTTTATTTTGTTTTTGTTTTTTTTCTGTCTTTCAAGCTGGGGGATTTATAACCACATATTTACAAGGTTTGTCTTCTTTTCTTGTTTATAGGTTGTTAAAATACATTTTAGATTGAATTTATTGTTCAAACATCCTGTAAATATTTTCCTCCCGTTCTCTAGCTTGCCTTGGTCTTGTTTACAGTGTTGAATGGGTAGACATTAAAAGCACTTATGTCATGAAACATATTCTAGTATTTAATTTGCACGTAATGTTTGTTCTTTTATTTTTTTCATAAGAAGCCCTATTCTTAGAAAACTTTAAGCTTCACAGTGAAATTGAAAACATAGAAATTTTCCATTTATTTTTTGCTCATCCTCATCCACATACATTTTCTTTTTATTCCCCCTTTTTAATGTTTGAAAAGAGTCTTGCTGTGTGGTCTAGGATGTCCTTGAGTGAGTGTGTGACCCTCCTGCCTGACCTCCGAAGTGCTGGTGTTACAGGTGCATACCACCACAATGGACCTAATAATTTATGGGTTTCCCTTCTCAGAGTCTGGGAGCTTCCAATTACTCTAGGAAACAGGAGGAATTTAATTTTTTAAATTAAATTAACACATTGAACTTCATTCCTTCATCATATGGGGTCTGTCAATCTGATTGGGAGAATTATTTGAAAGATCCAGAATAATGAATTCATTGCTTACAAGTATCAGGACAAGATTTTGGGGTTAACCCATGAATGAGCTTCAGAAGCCAAGGGGCAAATGGAGCTATTACAAGCATTGGTGTGTGGAGAGAGAGCTCTGGTTTCTGACGTGCCAGGGACATTGATTCAAAAGGGACTAAAGACATGCACTCATTGCAAAGGGTAAGAGTAGCCTTGGCTCACAAGTGAATATAGAAAATGTTACCTAAGCAACTACGAAACCAACCAGCAAACCAAAGAGCCAGTATGGCAAGGCTTGACACCAACAGCACTTTCTCAGCAAATGTAGGGTTATTCATTGGGAAACATTTCTTCTTTATGATATGCGCTGGGTTTAACATATATTAAAGCCTAGACAGCTTCCCAAGAGCTTCATTGTAGTGGAAAGAAGAAAAATACCCCATTTCAATGTTTAGTTGAAAAAATTGTGATTTATATCTATTTCTGTCTTCCAAAGGGTGTAAAATAAAACCAATCTATTTCAGTAGCTTGGGCAGAGATTTTAGCTTTTTTCTATGCAATACTGTAAGCAAACTATTTCCTCAGGATTTTTTGATAGATGAATTTTAGATAAGTCAAGAAAATAAAAGGGAGTTTTACATTGTATTATCATTATTAATTTGTTCTTATAAGTGAACCCGGGACTTTTGCTTGCTAAATAAATGGTTCTATACTGCATTAACTCCTTAGTTATTGTATTTAGGAGATAGGTTCTTACGGGGTAGCATAAGCTGACCTTGAACTTGCTATGTAGCCCAGTCTGACCAAGAACTTGTTATCTTGGCTCAGCCTCCTGAATGATGAGTTACAGGTGGAGCATGTCTCTACCCTTTTCTTGGTGCTGTACTTTCTAAGTCCGAATCACAAAGCACATTATCTCAGTTATAAGGATTAAAAGTAATTTGACGTGCCATTGTAATTTCTATGATAACTGTCAGTATGAAGATTTGAAACTTAGATTGGTCTTTGTGAAAAACAATTTTTAATATAAAAATAATTAGCTGGGAATATCCCACTTGCTATCTAAATCCCCACATGGTCTGGGTAATTTCTGTCATTCTTCAGCAGCCCTGGCATTCTTTCTTTGAATGACATCAATCTGGAAATACCCCATGGTTTTCTGAGTTATAAATGGGTCGCTGGCCCTGCACTCCTGAGTGCATTATGATTCACACTTTCACTTCTGTTTTTTTCAATACTATCAGTTTGAAAAAGTGAAACTGAAAACGAGTCCCAGTGTGAACAGCTCATCATGCTGGGGAAAGAGTGGGTTTGATGGAATAACTTAGAAATATTCAAGGAGTCCTGACTGGCAACAGGGTAAGAACCATTGCTCAAGATAAAAAAAAAAGATGTCGTGTGGCAAATCAAAGCCTCTCCGACAGCCACGGGAGGGTTGGCTGTCATGCTGTACACTACAGCACTGGTTGAGATATTGTAGAGTGATTGTTTATTTTTTTGTATTGATCAATTTTTTATGACTTTAAAACACATTTTTCTTAGTGGAAATAGGGTATAAACTTCAACTCTAGCATTTATCTTCTTAATCACTGTATTATGATATCAATTTATAGAAAGGGAGAGGGAGGGGGAAAGAGGTAGAGAGGGAGAAAGGGAGAGAGACAGGAGGAAAGGAATAGAGGGAGTCTGAGAAAGAGAGAGTGGGGTAGAGAAGGGGTTGGGGAGAGTCTGCCTCTATGGGTTGGAGAAACTGTATTCATATTGCAAGTCGTCTTTGGGTTAGTGTAGTGCCTGCACAAAGCAATGTCTTTGTGCCTCCCTTCCTGTTCATAGCAACACTCAACGAGCAGTTGCTGAATAAAATGAAAACAGCATCTTTAAAACAAATCCTTGTACTCTGTGGAAATCTACAGGGAAAAATTTCCTCTGAGATTTTAGCATTCTAGCAAGGGTGAAGGAACAGGAGTTCTACAAAATTTTCCTATGAGACCATAGAGAAGTATCAGCATCATAAAGATGTGACTTGTGCCTAATGTTTTAGTGCAATCTAGTTCTGTAATTGGACTTGTTGAGTGGGAATTTTATCAGGGCTTATAAGCCCTTAATAGGGTTTGACATTGTTTAAGAAGTTTTTTGGTGTTTAATCTTTCTATTAAGAAGAAACCACTGTCTCAGGCTGTCTATCACCCAACTGTTTCTACCAAAGAATTACATTGCTATGTCCTTTCCTATAAATATATTAATTTCTCAACTTTACTGTTCCCCTCCCCAGATTAGAGTAATTTTTCTTTCTATTCTGCTTTGAGTCTTATTTCATGTTACTAGCTCTTCTAACTGAAGATATTTAAGAGAAGGCACCTAGGAGAAGAGGAACCTTTCAGTTATGTGAGATGGGATGTGAGGGTCATCTGGCTGCAGCTTGGTACCCTTTTGATTTCCAGAGTTGATTTGACTGATCTCCTTAATCTCTCACAGCTTCATGTATAACCCCCTGAAACTTGGAGCTCAGCTAAAGAGGACAACATTCCCCAAATAGAGGAGGACTAGTCTTCTGTCAAAGGTATAAGAGTAACTACATTGCCCGACTAGGACCTCCAAACAAGCTCTCATTCATGTGAGATGAATTTTGAAAACTTAATTAATTGGTACATAATAATTGTACAGATGTATGGGTCATCGTGATAGTTCAATATATATTCAAAGTTATGATTAGTGTAGGGTAATTAACGTTAAACATTTCCCACTTGCTTGTATTAGGGACAGTTTGAATCTTCTCGACCAGCTACTAACTATATCATTAATCACTTTCCTTACTGCTCTTTCTGATTTAAACCATTGTACCAGTTCAGCCAGTCACTTGAGATCTGTAAGAGTTGGAACACAGAAAGAACAGGGATCTCTGTGTGGTAAGCAAGAGAATTGTTTGTCAGGCATGATGAGCAGTTTGTAAAGAAGGTTTAGTAGAAAATATGCTACTTCTAAAGTTTGTCAGGTGTGACCCAAAACATCATTTAAAAATATGAGAGCTTGGGCAACTGAGATGGCTTGGGGGTAAAGGTTGTTGCCTCCAAACCTGATAATTTGAGTTTGATACCTGGGATTCCATGATGCGCTCAAATTACTCCTGAAAATTGCCCTCTGAGTTCCACATGGACACCTTGGCATGCTCCTACTTATCCATACACGCACACCACCACCCACCAATGATAAATAAATAACAGATGTAATGCAAACAATTTAAACTGTCAAAATATTCTACTGTTGGTCACACCAATAACCTGAGATGAACTTACCACTCAATGTGACTAGAGAGCAAATGTTATTGAAGAAAACATTAAATATACATCCCATTTGGTTGTTTTCCTGGAGAGCCATGACTTGTACACCAGGCATCTTCACATTATGGCATATTGCTAGAGAGTTCTACTTTTGCTAATGAATTAGTACTTCCCTTTGTGGTTGTTTGTGGATTAAACCTAGGGCTCTGTACTTGATGGGTAAGCACTCTACCACTGAGCTGCACCCCCAACTCTGTTATACTTATTGGTAGGGGAACATGTTTTCAACTAAACTTGAGTTTTTGTGAATCAGGAAAAATGGGTTTCTTGATGTTTTTTTTCTTAATGGAGATACATCCTCATCTCATTAACACTTGTCAAATTTACCCAAAGTAATGGAAAATTACACTTGTAAATGAATTATAACATTTGCTGTGCTGTTGGGTCAGAGATGTCTGTGGCACTTCTTTCCTGGTTTGTTTCATTTCTGATGCTGCCTCATTTCCTATAATTTAACAGTCTGTTCCCTTGAGTATCCAAACTCCAGTTTTGGTTAATGGCTCTGCTGGACCACCCACCATACTGCCAATACCTCTACAACTTGCAAGCCTTGCCAAAGTGTTTTAATGGTTGATTTATTAAAGGAAAATACAAATCACAAGCGGGTATAGCCACAGAAGTCACACAAGACCATTAGTTCCACAAACATTTATTCTTTTATCTACCATTATACAAAGCTGGGGAAACAACGATGAAACCAGCATCAGCTCTTTGAAGAAAGAGGCAGAAAAACACCAGCGAAGACTCACTGGGAAAGACATTCCTGGTGCTCATGGACATCCCCCCTGTTTTCACAACAGCTTTCCAAGTCAGGTTCTGTCATTCCTCTTCTATGCATGGAAAATCTAAGGCTCCCATTGCTCCTCCAGGTAGGAGTGTGGACATTTTACCTAATATCCACCACACCTCAGTGAGAGGATGGAGTTCAAACTCTGCTCTGTATGACTTCACACTTTCATCTTTCCATTTCACCTTGTTGTTGTGTCCTTGACCAATAATGTTCAATGCATGGCGTCTCACCATGTGAAACATCCAATATTCTCATGCACTCAGTTCAAACTATACTAAAAATCTGAACTTTAAAACCTTGTTATAAAGTAAAAAATATCTCACTAATTGGCATAATATGGATTATATGTAGAAATTGTGACATTTTAGCTATATTGGTGTATTATTCAAGATTTATGTGAACATTTTACTAAATGGAATTTAGATTGAAGGGATAAATAAAAAAGGGAACTTCAATAATTGGCAACCCAAAATTTGCCAGTCAGCATTCTGTCACTGTGACAAACTAATTAAAACAAATAACTGTTGGTTGTAGGGTTTCTAGCTGGGTATCTTCATCAGCACCCTCATCCCAAGGCTCAGGAATCTATGAGGAAGAGGAGGTAGAAAGACTGTAAGAGCCAAAGGTGGTAAGTAACTCCAAGAAAACAGTGTTCTCCAGACACAATACAACTGATACCCATATGAACATACAGTGCTTGTGACAGCATGCACACATCCTACACATCCAAGCCAGACAAGATCCCAGCTCCGAGAAGCGGAAGTGGATACAAAGTCTTATTCCTAACCAAGAAGCCATTTGCAGTTGATAACCTTCTGGGAAAGGAAACTGTTTTTTTTTTTTTTTTTTTTTTTTTTCCCAACAGACTGTTACTGAGTATATCAACCACACTCAAGTCCAGGCCCCATGCCCATTGAATAGTTGGCCAACACAAAAGCAGACTTCAGATAATTTTTTGGAGGTACACCTCTGTTTTGGTACTATTATTATTAATATTTTTGTTTTGGTCTTACTGATTTATGTATTGAGGTTGTTTTTTTTTTTTTTTTTTCGAGACAGGGTTTCTCTGCAGCTTTGGAGCCATTCCTGGAACTAGCTCTTGTAGACCAGGCTGGTCTCGAACTCACAGAGATCCGCCTGCCTCTGCCTACCGAGTGCTGGGATTAAAGGCGTGCACCACCACCGCCCGGCTTGTATTGAGTTTTTTGAGAGAGGAAGAACATGAAGTTGAGTGGGTAGGGAGGATCTTGGAGGAATAAGGATATAGGAAAGAATATGATCAAATTATATTGTGTGAAAACAGTTCTTTAAATAAAAATTTAAAAAAAAACGAATGACTTTAAAGGAGCAAAGAGTTATTTGTTTTTGCTCATTGTTCTAGACTTATCAATCCATAGTCATTTGAGTTCATGTTTTTGCTGGGCTATAGTGAGTCAATACATCATTGCAGGGAGGATGTAGTGATATAACTTCCTGGGCATCGTTTCCTAGTTACCCATTTAATTATGAGCTAAGCAATGAATTTGAGTAATGAGGTTAGTAGCTAAATCCTCATGATTTAATCACCTAAGACTCCACCATTGAGCACCATCCCATCAAAGACTAAGCTTTTAATATATGAGATTTTAGGAGGTATTTCATACTCAAACTGTTACACAGAGGTATTAAAAAGACATTCATATAAATTTTCCTTTCACAGAAAAGCATAATCCAGGCTCCTATTATACATGGACAGTGAAAGACATTATCTGTGACCAAATATTAAACCTTAGTTACAAAACTATAAAGCCAATTACCTTACACCTTCATTCTCATCTCTTGTGAAAAGGCTTCAACTTGTAGGTGTATGAATAGATATTTTAAAAACATTTTTCTATTAAGGCATAGAAAATACACTGGGGAATATTATGAATGTATTTATTATTTTTTTTTACATGCGGCTTCACTGTCCTTTACAATTGAGCTGAGTTGAAGCAGCAAAGATCTGAAATCAGAAGACTTTTCATTGTTTCTAAGCAGCACTTCTGCTCAGTATTCTAACATCTTGCATTATTTTATGGATAAGAGAGCTGGGGTTGACCTACATTTTATTCTGCAATGATTTGGAGGGCTTGTTTAGAATAGTTATCTTCATCTTTTTTTTTATTTGTTATCCTTAGTACCAGATGTCAGTAGGATCTGGAATCATTTTGAAACTTGACTAAAGATAAAGGGTGAGTATAGAGATCACATCAAGTCTATACGGACACTGTGTTTGGCTTAGAGCCACTAGGACAATATGTCAGAGTTAAAAGCAAAGGCTGCATTTGAGGGATTGCGATTCTTATCCCTGGGAAGTTGCATTTGAAAAGGATATAGATTTTTTTTTTTTTTTTGCTGATTTCAGATGCACTGAGCTTGGAATGAACTACTATGGGATAAAAGCACAATTCTTTATCAGAATGTGTGCTTTAGAGCTGACCTTGGGACTTTGCGTAGCTTCTGGCAGTCACTCAGCACTTCCACTATCAGTAAAGTGCATCGGGACTGGGAAAGCTCCAGTGCCTCTCTGTCTGCTTCCATTCCGTGACTTCATCAGACACTGCCGTCAGCAAGGGAGCATGGGTAGCTAGTGCACATACATTTAGAAGACCTGCTACATAAGAGGAAGTACACATTGGGAAAAATGGAGTGAAACCATGCCATCTGATCATATTTAAGGTAGTATGACAAGACCTTACTACATATTTTAATGCAAAAATATCCTAAATAGAAGCTATCATTGACTATATTTTATAGATATTGAGACGAGAGTTGAAAGGAATGATTTTGACTGGCCTTCCATACATATAATGTGATTAACATCCTATTAATTTAAATCTACATTAATTTCATTCCAAATCTGGTGCTCTTGAACAATATTCTTTAGTGTTTCCCTTTAAAACTCTAAGAGGATATTGGAAGAGACACTCAAGATAGACTATGGAATTAGATACAGCATCTTGGAATAGGAAACTGCTGTGTAAATAACTGTTAGTCAATAGCTATGGAAGGAAACTGTATTTTAGGCACTGAAAGGGACATTAGCAAATGCTGGAAACAAAATGCTTTCTTTGTGAACTGGGGACTCAGACCAGAAACTGGAAAATGATTAAGAATTGGGTTATAGAGGTATGCAGGCATCTTATATAGCATCACTGCATAGCATTTTTCCAGGATGGGCATTTCTCAAAGATCAGTAGGAAGACTTTGAGGATATCATGGATGAACAACATGATAAAATTTAAATTTAGAATTGAGACTCTAAGTAAGCAGTACTGGAAGCAGAGAAACCAGACTTTTCTGTTAAAAAGTGCTCTATGCAAGAAACAACCCATCTCCCAGACCAAGAGGGCAAAGAGGACGTGGGTGTCTGAGGAATATTTGGAAGCAGAATTTACTGAGTCCATTGGTTGACTTAAAAGAAAGAAAAGATGAATAAAAAAAAGTCAATAGCTACTTTTCTGTTTTGACAATTGTTCAGAATATGCTGGCACACCTGTGTAGAACACTCAGTGGTTTAGAATTTCATAGATAAATGTACTCAGTGGAGAGGCCCAAGGAATGTCTATCAATAAAGAGGTTCAGGTCATTAGATAACATGGATTCCTTTAGGGACAGCAGGAAGGGGGTAGGCAGAGGAAGTCCCAGCATTTAAAGATGTGTAGCAGGCAAAGTATCTGACAGAGAAGACAAAGCCAGGAAGCAGGGAGGTCATTCTAAATAGACTATAAGTCAGTAAAATACAGGGAGGTGAGAACTTCAACTTCTCCATGGAGGTGAGAAAACACTGAGTGACGATTGAATGAATAAGCTCCTTTTCCACTTTGGCTCTTCTGGCTTCTCACTGGGTTTGGGCTTAGAGATAACTAGAGACAAGATAAAGAAAGGCTTACACACCACTCTGATATCCACAAAGAGGCAGCATGGTGGAAGAGTTGCTTTTATTGTTTTTCTTTGAAGTAATTTACTGAAATAAATTTTAAACAACAATTCTCCCCTTACTCTTTGGCTTGTCCTTCTAGAGCTCCAGTTACCTGTAATGAGCTGCAGTCCTAAATCATGAAATGAGTCAGTTTTAAAGATACTTAATGTACTGTATTTGTGAAATTGTCTTAATTTTTAATGTTTTTGAGATAAGATCTCATATTGCCCAGTCTGGATTAGAATCTGCTAAGTAGCCAAAGGTGACCTTGACTCCTAATCATTCTGCCTCCATTTCCCAACTGTGTTTGGTTTTCTATTAGTTATTGTTTCTAATTTATTACTATGTGTAACTGAAAAGTTAAATTTTATCTTATGCATGTATGACCAGTAGAACAGATGGCATATGTAGGGCTTGTACTATTTGCACTCTGACCATCCCTGGAGGCTACAGTGTTTGTGTATTCTGCCTTGGGGAAATGACGAATGTCTCCTCATGAGAGACTGCCATCAAGAAAAGCCAACTTAAAAGATTCAAACAATGTTACAGGGACTAAAGGAACTCTTATATACTGTTCATGAATATGTAGATTAGTGTAGCCACTTGGAAATCAGTATGGGTGTTCCTTAAAAATCTGAAAAAAAAGAAAATAATCCACTTACTTCTCTCCTGGGTACTTATCTGAGAAATCAAGGTCAGCACACCTAGAGATACCTGCATCTCCATGATTTTTGTGGCAATTTTTGCAATAGTCAAATCATGGCATCTACTTGGGTCAACAAATGAATAGATTAATAAAATGTGTCATATATATTGCAGTGGGGTAATAGAGGATATGAAGAGTGAATGTGGCCAAAGTATGCCATGTGTATGTGAACTCTCACAGCAAAACACACCAATCTGTGCAGTTAATATGTGTTAAAGAGCTCTAGCTCCCTCCATCTTAATAACTCCGTCCCAACAATATATTCAGCAAGAATATATTCAGCAAGAATATATGGAAGAGCTACCGTTTCAGAATAAGGTGCTGTGCACATCCAACATATGTGCACCTGTTGACTACTTTTAAGTCCTTGTGTACTAGCTGGTTTTGTTTATCAACTTGACACATCCTAGAGTCATCAGAGAAGAAGGAGCCTCAGTTGACTAAATGCCTCCATGAGATCCAGAGGTAAGGCATTTTCTCAATTAGTGAACAGTGGGGGAGGGCCCATCCTATTGTGGGTGGTGCCATCCCTGGGCTTGTGGTCCTGGGTTCTATAAGAAAGCAGGCTGAGCAAGTCAGAGGAAGCAAGTCAGTAAGCAGCTCCCTTCCATGGCCTCGCATCAGCTCCTGCCTCTGGAATCCTGCCCTGATTTCCTTCAGTGATGAACAGCAGTGCCCAATAAACCCTTTCCTCCCTAACTTGCTTTTGGGTGTTTGATTGCAGCAATAAAGACGTTAACCCTAAGAGACAGACATATGTGATTTTTAAGTCCTTAAAAGGTCAGAATTATATATATTTTGCCTTCTGCTTTCTTGTCCTGAACAGTTTATAATAAATAGGAATTTTTCTTTGGTTGAGCTTGAAATTGGATGGGTCTTATGCTTTCTAGGTGGTCTTGGTAATTTGCTGAATTTCTTTTGGTTCTAGTTTTCTTGTAGTTGAATTGGGAATGAGGGAACCCACCTTGTAAGAGCTAAATAACAATGAAGGAAGGAATGTGCATGGAACATGTAGAAGAGTTCTTTGTACAAAATCAATTTACAGTGAGTGCTAACCACCATTATTTCTATTGTATTCTCTAAAGCTAACATTCCCTGGCATTGAGCCATCCTTAGCCATGGCTTTTCAAACATTGCTCCCACATTACTGCACTCTTCCTTTTGGGGGGTTCACAATCTTTCCTTTTGAGCTTTCCTAACATTAGCAACACACAAAGGTCCCTTGAACAATCCAACTTTTCTCCTTTGGTTGCTTATGCTTGTTTGAACAGCTTTGAATATATTTCCTTCCATTTCACGACTACATCTTCTCTTGATGCCCATAGTTGTGTTTCCACTTTTTTCACCATGTGTTCTGTTTGTAAACTTTGAAATTAAATCAGTCTCATAAAACTTAGGTTTCTGAAGCAGATCATCAGTGATTTAGTGACTTCTTTCCAGCAACAAATCATGGCCTTTAGGAAATTTCCTCCCCTTGACTATTCAGCTCATATGATCTAATTGAAATTCCTTCTTTGGAAACTCTGGTGTCTTTTCTGAATCACCACAGCATCTTCAATCCCATCAGACCTGGTATCTCTTTCTCTTCCCCCATTCTTGGTATTGGGGCTTCTCAAGAGTTAGTCTTTAGTTTGTCTTCTCCTTTCTGTAGTCCATCAATTTCTTAGCAGACTTGTTCTACTTAATGTTTTCACTGTGACCTTACCAATGAAAAGTATCAATCAACACCTACTCTGTGGGGTTTAAACATGTACCCCACCTATTTGTTTTCCACTATGGATGCTCTGGAATCCTGGAATTCTGCAGCCTTCTCAGCTGTACAGGTATGTGGGCTCAACTCTCACCTCTGTCTTGAGTTTTATTCTTTTCCTGCCAACAATAATGCCCTCCCTTTCCATTTCTTTTTGATTGAAGCATCCAAATTAGCAACTGCCTTAAACAGCATGAAAATACTGTCCTTCTTAGGACCTCCTTGGAAGACAGTACCTAGATTCATATTTTTTTGTATGAAACTCAAATATGTCATAATTGAAGACAGTGTCTACTTCCTAAACTTATCAGGGCTGTAAAAGAAAAATGAAGGATAAACATCAGAGTCAAAATTGTGTGTTTTAAACAGTAGAGTTGTGTAATATATGGGGGAATTTATGTTGTCAGGTTAAGTTTATTTAATAATATTAATAAGACAATTAGAAGTTGAGATTTAAATGCATTAAGTATTAAGAGTCATAAAAACAGAATAAGTCAATATTTTCTTCTCTTGTGTTAATTATTTGGCACTTGAACTTAATCTTATTTAATATATTTCCTCATAACTTTGGTTAAGAAATGAATGGGAAATATTTTTGTGGAACTATTAAATGGGATGTTTGGCAAATATTTTATGACTCACAGTTTGAAGAATGTTATTCAGAATATAATCACTTTCATTAAAATCTATGACAATCATATTTGTGCAGTTAATTAGCTAATAATCCTTGGTTGTTGAATTTTGAAGAAATATTTGGTTTTGTGTGGCATTGAGCAAAGTTTCCCTAAACTTTCATATTGTTTTAAATTTTTTTTAAAAAAAGGTTTAAACTAATTTCCAAATCAATGCTAGATTCAATAAAAACAAACAATTGTTCTGATATAGATCTATACAAAGGAAAATATTTTTTTTTTCTTTCTTTTTTAATTAAGAAGGAACTTCTAATATATTTTAACAGAAGGAACCCATTTTCCATATTCTTGCCTGTGTGCAGTCTGGTCTTAAAAAGAGCATTGGCTTGTTTGCAAATTATCTCATTAGGGACTAAGATTCTATTCTGGTTGGCTGAGGTCATTTGGGAGACTTCTGAGGTATCATTATCCTATGTGGGGTTCTATGTCAGGGTGTTGAAGGCACAATTTAAACTCTTGCAAGTACCTATGTTTCTGCAGTGCTCTAAAAGTGGCTTTTAGCTTTACAGTACAACTTCTTTTTTTTAAAATTGTTTTTCATTTGACATACCAACCCCAGTTCCCCCTCTCTCCCTTTATCTTCCCCTCCCATCCCACTCCCATACACTCCTCAGAGTGGTGGGGCCTTCCTTGGGGAGTCAACAAAGTCTGGCATACCAAGTTGAGTCAGGACCAAGCCTCTCCCACCTCTATCAAGGCTGTACAGCTCAATTTCTTGATTATAAGTCAAAGCAGAATTTTAATCAAAAACATTAAAAATGTTTAATAATAAAAAGTTGCAAGTGAAGAAAAAGAAAAGTTACAAACTAATGGGAGCTTTCAGGGATTTTTCAAGATGGGAGCTAGATGTGGCGGGTCACAGCTGAGGTAAATTGGTGGCTTCTATATTTTTGTCTCAGTTTACCTAAAAAAATGTACCTGCGAGGGCATATTTCCATCCTAGGCACCAGCTGTTATTTGATGTGCTCTCACGGTGACTTCCTTTATTCTATTAAATGATGCACTTTAAATAACATCAATGTCACGGGTGCCAGTAGTTGGATGGTCACCAATAAGGTGTGTGATAGAGATAGAGTCTACCTTTATGAGGTTACTATCTTTCACAACTTATGCTAAGATGAGCGATGTCATTAGGAAATGCAAGATGAAGATTTTATGATTCTGGGAATTGTTGATCTATGGATATTGTCTTGTGTGGAAATAATATTTCTGTCTTCTTTAATTTAATCTTATTACTATTATTTTTACTTCTGGCTTCATAAGTCACTATGTATTCTCTGTCACCACTTCTATGTGCAGGAAACATCAAGCAAAAAGGAATTCAGGATACCATGGCAGAAAAAGGAAGTTCAACACTGAGTTTAAATAGTTCAAGTGTTTCTTGATGAGGGAAGTTGGTAACTTTTGATTTTTGATTTAATAGTTCCATTTAATAGTTTGTGAGGGCTGCTCATTGGGGAAGGGCATACTGATGGGTGATGTCTGTTGAGATGGTAGCTGAGGCTCAAAATAAGCAAGCATAGCTGCCTTTTTAAACAATTTTCCTATTTTTATGAATCCCAAGGGTTTGTCCCTTTCAATTAGACTAATATTTACAGGAATGGTTTTTATAGGCAAATCTATTATTTTTCAATTGGTATTTCCCCCAGTGTTTTTTATTTTGTTTCTAAAATTTCTCTTGCTCTCTTAAAAATTACATTCCGTATATTCTCTCTCCCTCTTTTTCTCTCTCTGCTCTCTCTCTTCTTTAGATGCCATACCTATTCTTGTTTTTTAAAAAAGTTATAAATTTAGGTGGTTTATAAAAAAAGCCCCAAATAAACAGCACAATGGTGTCTCCTTTTATAGTCAGATCATAAAAATGTGGAGGACCATAGGTTGGTTCTTTGAAACTTGGGATAGAAATGGCAGGAGAGAAAAGGATTTGTGTGTGTTGTCTCTCTCTCTCTCTCTCTCTCTCTCTCTCTCTCTCTCTCTCTCTCTCTCTCTCTCTCTCTCTGTGTGTGTGTGTGTGTGTGTACAAATCCAGAGCAGAGACTGACTTTAGGAACCCATCATGTGCTGTCTACCTTGAAAGTTTTGGGACAGGATTTTTTACTGATGTGGCACTAACTGACTAGGCCTCAGGAATCTGATGTCACTGTCTCCCCAGGGCTGGGAATGCAGCACATCCCAGAATGCCCAACTGTGTTGAGTGAGCTCTAGTAATTGAACTCAGGCCTCTAAGCTTGAGAGGCAGGCACTTGATTGACTGAGATCCCCCCCCCCATTACTGGCATACCATTTCTTAGGAAACAGAAAGTCCAACTATCTCTTATGTAAGTGGTGACCTTTTAGAGTGTGTCCCCTGAGCGTATTAATCCCAGTAGCTTTCCCTGACCCAGGATGTGACTGTTAGAGGGGAATTTCTTTGTCTCATCCTTCCCTGACCCAGGATGTGACTGTTAGAGGGGAATTTCTTTGTCTCATCCTTCCAGTGACTTTGTAAATAGAAAGTGCAGAGGACCTGAGAAGTTGTGAGAAACAGTTCATTCTGGTAGTGACATGCTACTTACATCATCTGCATGAAAGAAGCTTGTTATCTCAGGAGCGATTTTGAAATGATATTGTGGAAGAAACAAATTGTGTTAAATAAGTAGAAATTCCTACAATTTTCCCATATATTCACGTAATTGAGAAGAAAGCCTACAGATGCGTTGGATTCACAACTCCTCTTTTATATATGGAGGAGGTGGAACAGAGCAGCTAGTGGTAGAAGGCCCACACATTTAGGTTTTTAAAATTACTTTCTAAAAATGTCTACTATCGATAGTCATCTAGAAATTTTCTTAAAATTTCCATTGATTTTCTTATGTTGAAACAGATGTCATATTCTTTTTCTAAATAGTAAAAAAGGGAAGTGACTGAGAAGAAATGTCCCATGGTTCATTGATGATGGGACTCTAAAGAAGACTGTATGCGATGTGTTGCCTGAGAGAGAGACAGAGACAGACAGACACAGAGACCAGGGCAGGGGGAGAAGGAGAGGGAGCGAGAGAAAGGAAAGGGAAGGAGACAAGCATGAGAGAGTTTGGTCTAAACTTAAAACATGAAATATAGCCAAAAATCATGTTAAAAAAAAGAGAAAAGAAGCTGCAAGGGAGTCCCTCTGAAAAAGGAATTTGCAGGACAGGATTTTGTCACAATTTAACAGTCTATAATTATGTTTTAAAAAGATTTATGTTGTTATTTGAAAATTTTATCTATCTTTTATCTGTCTATCTATCTATCTATCCATCATCTATCTGTCTATCTATCTATCTATCTATCTATCTATCTATCTATCTATCTATCTATCTGTCTATCCATCATCCATCTATCTATCTATCTATCCATCCATCCATCTATCCATCCATCTATCTATCTTACATCCAAGCTGCAGTTTCCCTCCCTTCTTTCCTCCCAAGCTCTCTTCCCAACCCCCTTTATGTTCCCTCCCCCCATTACACTCTTCCTCTGCTTCTGTTCAGGAAAGGGCAGGTCTTGTATGGGTATTAACAAAACCTGGCATATCAAGGTGCAGTAAGATTTATCATCTACCCTTGCTGCATTAGGCAACTCAGTTTGAGGAGCAGGGTCCGAAAAACCAGTAAAAGAGGCAGAGATAGCCCCTGCTCCCACTGTTAGGAGTCCCACAAAAGGACCAAGCTACACAACTGTAACATATATGCAGAATGCTAGGTCAGTACCCTGAAGATTCCCTGGTTATAGGTTCAGTCTCTGTGAGCCCCGATGAGCCTAGGTTAGCTGATTCTGTGAGTTTCCTTGTAGTGTTTTTGACCCATCTAGCTCCTACAATTCTTTTTTTTTTGTTCATGTCAATTTATTTATGAAAATCTATTCATCTTTTCATCCGTAACTTTGTAAGGTGTAGTTACTGATAAATCTTTAGTATAAGAACATTCTAAGCTTTACACTTCAGCCCCTGTAGATATGTTCATGACAGAAAGGGCTAAATATGGTCAAGATGTCATCTTCCTTAGATCTCTGAGGTCCTAGTGGACTGACATGTTTCTCTTTGCCAGTTACTGGATGAGATGACCATTGGTGGGTTTTCATGTAACCACTGGTTGGTTTTCACGTGACCATTGGTGGGTTTTCACATGATCATTGGTGGGTTTTCATGTGATCATTGGTGGGTTTTCATGTGACCATTGGTTGGCTTTCACGTGACCACTGGTGGGTTTGCACGTGGCCATTGGTGGGCTTTCACATCGTGTTAACGAATGACACTGGCAGGTGGAAGCTGGATTATGTTTATAAATGCGAGAATAACAAAAACAAGCAAGTACCTCATCCTGCTCTGGGGACTGTGGCTGCAGTCAGAGCCCACTTGCATCCTTGTTGACTCTTCAGAACATGAAACTCGAATCCCTATAGCTGCTTAAATTGTGTGTTTGTTTCTATATTTATTGGATGATAATGTCCATTTACTGTAAAATATAGCATAATTCTTCACTTACAAAAACTCTCATCAACCAGAAAATTCAAATGCTCCAAATTAGTTTTACTATAATGGATATTAATAATCCTGAAAACCAGGAAAACCAACAAAAGCCCATAACCATCTAAACTATGAAATGATATCTCATTTGTATTCATTAATTCATTCTTTGAAGACCAGTTACTTATCTATATAACTTGTAGAAGGCAAACAGAAGTGATTTAAATATTCAAATTATAGGAACAATCAAATGTCAGAGAACCAAGAAAGTTCAGACGCTTTCTATTGAAGCCAATTATAATATTATTGAGATAGGCAAATGTATGGAGCAGAGGGTGGTGGTGGGAGGGGCAACTGCATTCGGGATGTAAAATAATAATAAAAACCAAATCAAAACTGCTAGGCTACTACCTCTTAATCAACCAAACCAGCTTAAGGTGGCAGGAAGGGAAGTGATCAAACATAAACTATTTTAATACTTATTGAGCCTACTAAAAATTTTTGTCAAAAAATGTTGAACATAAATGTAGTCAGGTTGTAAGTTCAAAGATTCAAAGCTAGAGAGAGGCAAGGCCCACCGCACTATTTAAAAGCAACAAGGCAATCTGAGTGGGGGATCTTAACTTAGGACACCTGCCTCAGTTTACCAATTAGTAGCGTTTCTGCAGTGGTGCCCCTGTGGCAAAGGATCCTCAACGGACTTCACAACATTCAGTTATTTTTAGAGCAAATCATAATCATCAAAAGTCAACAGGATTATGTTATATTTATGTAGCATTTTAACATTTCAGAAAATGCCCTAAAATACATTTGCCTAGCTCCTACAATTCTTTATCTTCCTCTTCTGCAGGATTCCCTGAACTCTGTCTAATGTTTGCCTGTGGGTCTGCATGTGTGTGTGTGTGTGTGTGTGTTTGTGTGTGTGTGTGTGTGTGTTGTACATGAGTGTAATGTCAAAGAGTGGGGAAGAGGACATTGGATCCCTGGTGCTATTAATACAGGCTGTTGTGAGACACATGACGTGGGTGCTGGGAACTGACCTCAGGTCCTTTGCAAGAGTAGCAAGCACTCTTAACCACTGATTTATCTTTCCAATCCCCCATTGTTAAATTTTTTATCTCACCTCTGCTCAAAGGTTTTAGTGTTTGATACAAACTTTTGGTCTAGTCAGCGTCTTGTTTAAGTTGGATTATGTAGGAGGGGAAGGGCTGCTTGTTCTTCTTGGCTACCTGGCTAGCTTACACCCAAAATAATCATACAGAAACTGTATTAATTAAATCACTGCTTGGCCCATTAGCTCTAGCTTCTTATTGGCTAACTCTTATTTTAATTTAACCCATTTCTATTAATCTGTGTATTGCCACGTGGCAGTGGCTTACCAGGTAAAATTCCCAGTGTCTGTCTCTGGTGACTCCATGGCAGTCCTCTGACTCTGACCCTCTTCCTCCCAGCATTCAGTGCCATCTCCCCTGCCTACCTAAGCTCTGCCTTATCAACGTGCTAGGCAGTTTCTTTATTCATTAATGGTAATTATAGCACACAGAGGGGACTCCCACATTAGATTCAGGTGTTTTTACTTTAGTTAATGATAAAGATTATCATACTGTTGTTAAAAAGGATTCTAAAAAAATTAATGTAGCATTAATAATAATTTAGATCTTTGAATTACAACACAATAATTTTCTAGAAATATTTAACATAATTTAGCACACTTCTATTCAAATATTTTGTCATAAAACAATAAAAAACAGGATAGCAAAGAACAAGTGTTGAGATAGTGCCAAATTTAAGACTGCTTCCTTTATTATATTGGAATTATATTACTACCCTAGCTTTTTTGTAGGAAAATAAATTTCTCACAACAAATCCCTTTGCATTTAAAAATTGAATTTATTTTTGAGATTGAGTTGTAAGGACATATTATATACATTAATGGGGTACCCTGTGAAACTTTGGTACATGTATTCATGGTATAGTAGAATAAAACACATCTATCTCTTTAAAGAATGCTCATTGCTCTATGGTAAAAGCATTTAGACTACTTTCTTAAAGAGTTTTGAAAGAAATGGTATTTGTTCTACTGTGTAGTACACAAATTTCTGACTGTCATCACATGGAGGCTCCACACTTATGGGAGAGCCTTCTGTTGCTCTCTATTCCCTGCTCTCCCAGTCATGGGAATCAACATTTTTTGATTCCTATATGATTTAACACAAATAGAACTTATCCTTTTGTGCTTTACTTCACTAAATGCAATTATCTCTACTTCCACTATGCTGAATCAAACATCGAGGTCTTATTTCTTTTATGACTAAATACCTTTCTTTCTGTTGTGTATAGGTGACAGACCTTCATTAGGATGAGCATTGTAGTTCGTTTGTTGGCTACTGTGAGTAGTGTTGAAATAAACATGAATATGCAGATATCACTCATACATTGATTACACTTTTGTGGAGGCCTAAAAATGTGAGCCTGTTTTCACATTGACCAAAGGCCAGAGAGTTGGAACTTTCCTCTAGTTCCTTCAAGGTTACTGTGCTTCTGCCTCAAACAAAGGTCCCACCTAGAAGTTGTCAGAGAGCTCTCTCAAGGTTATTGTCAACAGGTATGCCTAATACCCAGACCTTGTGCTCCAGGAATAGAGAAGTAGATTGTTTCTACCTCAAACAAAAGTCTCAGGGTCCAACTAAGTTCCAGTTCCCTTTATGGATATAACTCGGGATTCCACCCAGGGAGTGGTTTGCCTACAGAATGTTTTTGCTAGGGTGCAAGCGTGACTTGTTTTGTTCTAGCAACAGAATGTTTAACTATGAAAGTAGCCTGTAACCTTCATTTGGTAAGTTCATCTCCTTGTATCATGCTAATGCAGTCTTTTGTCTTACTCCTACCTTTTGGGGTCAGAAGTATTTTAAGCAGTTGGAAATTAAATGTGTCTGAATTTTCAGTACTCACTGGAATTCCCTCCTGATACTATCCTATGTGTTTCTCTGTTTTATTATTTTCATTTGTGTCGTCATATTCTTTATTATATTTCTAATCCCCATACCTTTACCCTGGTGAGAGGTATTTTTGTTGTGGCTTGTTCCCAACACATTTTCTTCCAATGTATGCCCAGGTCCTGGAATGAGGGATCATTTGCACTGTGATTTGAATATGAAATGTCCTTCATAGGCTCATGCGTTTCACCTCTTATTCTCCAGCTGGTGGTGCTGTTTGGTACAGTTTTGGATATTTTAGGATGTATACAGCTTTACTAGAGGGAGTATATTCTGGGGTGGGCTTTCAGACTTTGTAATCTTGTCCTGCTTTCTGTTCTCTTCCTGCTTCTAGGCTGTTGATGACATGTGTGATTTAGCCCCATGGTCTTACTGTGATGCCTTCCCAGCCATGATAGAATACATAGCCCTTTCTGGAACTGTGAGCCAAAATAAATCACTCTTCCTCAAGTTCCCTTTGTCAGAGTATTTTATCACAGCAACATAAAAGTAACAGACAATATGGTAATTTTATCTTGGATTGACAAAAGTCTTTATTTATTTATTTACTAACTGTCCTAACTTAACATTACTAGCAATATTGTGCATAAGCTCCCCTTTCGCCACATTCTTGCCACTGCTTGCTATCTTTTGTCTCTTTGTTCTCTTTTTCTTTAGTGTTGGGGGGGTCATGGGAGGGCAGTGCTCTACCAGTGGACATTGTTAAATAGATTGCTCTTTTGAAGTCAAATCTGATCTTTTTTATTTTTTTGTGTTTCAAATAAGATTTCTTTCTACCTTTGCAATCTAAATAAAGCTTTATTTCAATTCCTTGTACAAGAGGCTAAGAACCTGGAATATCTACTGATAAAAGATAAAATAAATATAAATATTTTAACTATAATTCTTGCTCGATAACTGTTTTGTTATATGTAATTTTACTATGTTAAAGTTAAAGCCTTCCGTTTTGTTTAAACAGAAAAGGGGAATTGGTGTAGGAGGTCCTTCTGTATTTGGGTTGCTTTCATTGGTTAATAAAGAGACTGCCTTGGCCTTTTGATATGCCTCAGGTGGGTGTAGTAGACAACAGAATGCTGGGAAGAAGGGAAGTGTGGCAGACGCAATGAATCTCCGGCCTGAGATGGACGTAGGTTAGAATCTTCCCGGTAAGCCATGACCTCGTGGTGATACACAGATTACTAGATATGGGTTAAAGCAAGATGTGAGAGTTAGCCAAGAAGAGGCTAGATATAATGGACTAGGCAGTGTTTTAAATGAATACAGTTTATGTGTAATTATTTTGGGTATAAGCTAGCCGGGCACTGGGAACATGGCGGGAGCCGGGTGGCAGGGACCAAAAGCAGGCCCGTGCCTCATTACTACACAGCTGTGTTTGCAAAGCGAGACCCTGTCTCATATAGTTTTATTGAGAAGGGGAAGTGCTTTTCAAGCACAAATGTTGGAAGGAACATTTCAGTTAGACAGGACAAAAAAGCTCAAAGGATGTACTGCATGGCATGGAGACTGTAGTTAATAAAACTGTGGTATTGTAGGGCTAGGGATGTGGGTCACATGTAGAGCCCATGACTAATTATACTGATGTCGTGGGTTTGATCTCCAGTACTATTGACAAAAATATACTACTGTATACTTGAAAATTACTAAGAGTAGGTTTCAGTTGTTCTCAGCACAAAGCATGTGATGTAATTTATTAATTATCTCAATTTAGATGCTTCACAAGGAATACACATATCATCATTAATGGATACCTATAATTCTTCATTAAATATTTAATTAAATAAATCTAGAAGAAAATGTAGGTAGCATAGCACACAATGGGTAGTGTTATTGTCTTGTGCTGTTATAACGTGATGCCTCATGTTGGGTAATATATAAGGATAAGAGGGTTTACGCTCAAAATTCCAGTAGCTGGAAAGTCCAAATAACATACTGCTATTTTCTGGATGACATCATAACTGGAGCACGTTGAAGTCACATGGCAAGACAAAAAGCAAGAGAAAAAGAGCCAAGAAATTTGAACTCAGTATAAAAATATATTTTCCTGGGATCTAACCCATTTCTAGAAGATCTTATCTACTTTCAAGAAACAACATTGATTCATTCTTAAGGATGGATTTCCTATACATTAATTACACTGATTAGCCCCACCTCTCAACACCACTGTTTCTTATTTTAGTTGTCATGTGACCATGAGCTTCAAGATCTTATCTCCTTGGCTTCCTCCCAATGATACACTACACCCTTGAAATGTGAATCACAATAAACCCTTCCTTCTTCTTCTTCTTTTTTTTCTCCCGTACGCTTCTTTGGTCGTGTATTTTGTCACAGCAATAGGAGAAAGAGACCAAAGGAGCTTTCCGTTCTACTCTTTGAGTCAGGGTATCTCTCTGAACCTGAAACTTGCTGATGGGCTAGCCCAGCAGGCTACTCAGCTCTAGTGATCGTCCTGCCTCTTCCTCTCCTCAGCTGATGTGACAGATGTGCACCACTGCACCCACTTTTGTGTGTGGTTAGCATTGAACCCAGGTCCTTAGGCTTTCATGGCAAATGCTGCTACCCACAGCATCTTCCCGGAACATTTTTTTTTTTTTAATGCTCTCTACAAACCATTATGCCTCTGAAGAAGACTTAACTAACCAAGTCCACACTCTACAGGCCGGATTAAAAGACCAACTCTCCCAGTGTTTTATGCCCAAGTGTGGATTTTCTTTTCTTTAAGCACACAAGATTATTAAAAATCTTATAACATTTATCTATTTTCCCAGCCCTCTTAAGGGCAGTGATAGACACAATACACCTGTGAGACAGTGGTTTGCTAAGGGTTGAATTCTTAGAGACAGCATGATTAAGAGGAAAGAGCTGGTTTTCCGAGGATCAAGAAGACCAGATTGTGCTCTCAGAACAGACTAGCATGCTTGTGGGGAATGTTAAGAAGTACATCACATGTTGTGCTGGGCAGATGACTTTGGTTTCCTACCCTCTTCGTCTCTGCATACTTCTAATTTCAGGCATTGTGTTGGCGGACTTTCCCTGAGAGGACAGACAGACATTTTGCTGATGGTTTCCTGTTTCCCTCAGAACTGTCTTAGGTAAGTGCAGACTAGATGTGGATAAGGTTTCTGTTCCTGGAGCACCACTTACCCAGGAATACTGGGACTCTCTTTTAGAAATGTCTCAGATTTTGTGTCTTTTGAGGGGGTGGAGAGTGATGTTGTGAGGTGGCTGGTTTATTTCTGAGTGACGGCAGCAGAATCAAATGCCCATGTATGATTAAGTGTCGTATGTATGCTTTCCTCTTTTTCACTCTTTCACTTCCTCAGTTTGCTTCCCGAGCTCTTACTCCAAATAACCACCTGAACCCACATGCCAAGTCAAACTCTGCTATCAGGAGACACAAGCCAGGACACACTGTCAATGGCAGAGGCCTTGAGTAGACATTTAATATGGCCAATACCACTTCTAGAAAGTGTATGTAACACCCAGCATTTCCCTCATTTCCCTCATAGACTTTATGCACTCTCTTATCACTGGTTAGTTCCAGCCGAAAATATTTGTTTGTTTGTTTGTTTCCGGTGTTAGCATAGCTTTTCTCTGTTTGTTTTATAAGAGTTATATAATTTTGGTTTTGGTCTCATTTTTTTCTTCAGAGAACCCTGGGCATGAAATAATAAGCACAAATTTATGTAATCTTGACAAGAACAGGAACACCCAGATCTTTGAAACCTTTCAATGCTGGGTTATAGTTACTTTAAATTGTAACACTTTAAGAATTGTCAAGAGGAAGAAATGTGTGATTTGAATATTTCCCCTGTCCTTTCAAAGAAAAATTCAGTATATGATCTCCCTGTACAAATTCAACAAATTATTTAGTTCACTTAATATTTATTTAACAATATTTCTTAATTGATTTTTTTGAGACTTTTATACAATGGATCTTGATTGCTCTTTTGTACTCCCTCACTTTTCCACCCTTGTTTTTAGAGACTACCTTTCAGTTGATATCCTGGTCCTCTGACTGTTATAGTACCCTTCCCCTTCTATAGGGTACCCTGAGGCTTTAGGCTTAAGAGTAGGGATAATGTTTAAAAGTATTAACTGGGGACAGGAACCAGAAAGTTAGCTTATTTCTGCACTTTGACCCTTTGTGGACTTCTGTAATGACCGCCATCAGGTTCTAATGAAACTTCTTTGATGAAGGGTGAGATCTGCACTTCTCTGTGTATATAAGGAAAAGTATATAGAATGCTCCTGGAAACTTCAATGGTTAAAAAGTTCCAGAGTTGGGTTTTGAAAGGGACTGCATTTAGGAGTGTGCTTTTTAAAGCTTCCCAGCATCCATTTCTTGGCTCCTTTCCTTAGATCTTAAGTTGTCATCTCCTGGTACCTGTCCACACTGGTTCACTCATATCCTCTACACCAGCTTGGAGATGTTATGAGATCTGACTTTATCTAAAGACTTGGTGACAGTAGGAAGCACAAATCAGGAAGAGGTCTAATATTTTTTTATGCACTCATACATTTCTATCCATAGTTTTGGCTCTGGCCTGCTACCATTTTGGAGGTTTGTTTTTTTATGCTATACCATTATTGTTTCTTTATCCTCTCTTTTCTCAAGCATCAAATGTATCTTCCATAAATTCTAACCATTATGGCATGCGAAACTTATTAGTAATGTGTTAGATTAAATAGTTTAGCCTCCTTCATTTTAGCCTTTTATAATTCAACCCCAAATGCTGCTGTCAACCATAAAAGTGTCAATGATATGTCCTCAGTAATTAACTGTGATGTGCAATTAATGTTTGGGGAATTGGCAGAAACTTTGAAAATCACAGCCCTCTTCAACCATTTAAAGACAAAATCCTTAAGAGATCTCATGATTGGAATATTGCTTAATATTACTTCTCCCCCTAGGTGCCTTTGTTAGAAAAAGGAGTGTAATGGTCTGTCCTGTCCCTTTAAGAGACAAGCCACGCCCACTCCCTCCCCCATCTGCAGAGGCAAGCTGATCTTCAGCTTCCAGCCTGAGCCCTTCCTTTCCATCTCTCTCCCAAAGAGGTAGCTGCTGCTGTGGCTTCTCTCCTCTCCCCATTCCTCTCTCTCTCTCTCTCTCTCTCTCTCTCTCTCTCTCTCTCCCTCTGTCTTTCTCTCTCTGCCTCTCTGCTCTTCTCCCTTCTCTCCTTCCCCCTTTTCCCTCCACAACCCACTAAATAAATATCCAACCTCACTCTGCATGTCATGCCTATCCATGTCTCAGTCTCTCACCCACCATGTGGCTCCCTGCCTGGGACTTGCTGCCTGGCTGCCTTGGGGGGTCTCAGGACCCAGTTCCCGCTGCCTGCTGCCACTCTGGGACCTGTGGCATGGTCTCATGGCCTGTTGCCTACTGCCACCACTCTCGGGGACCTGCAGCCCTCAGGGAACATGCAACATTTTACTTAAACCATAACAAACAATCCCTAGGAGACTGCTTTACACCTTCCAGAATATAAACTCCCGAAGTCATAATGCTGCACTCACTACTTCTTCCCATCAGATCAACCCCAAGAGACCTTTTCCAGGGTGTGGTCCCATCACTGGCCTCACTCCATTTCCTTCTTGTATTTCTTAGGTTCCTCTTGTGGTCAGGATCAAGAATACAAAATGAATTGGGATGTTCTATTAGAAAAGAAGTTTTAACTTACATTTCCTAACTTACATATCAAATATTCAACTTTGAGTTGGTTTCAGGATGCTATGTTGACTGTCCTCCAGATGATGCTGTACCAAGGTGCCAATATAAATGTCCTGAAGCAAATTGGGTCTGATTTCAACTTCTGAGGATGGTTGGGATGAGAAGCAAGGAACTGTTACCATTAAGCTATTGACATTATTCAGGTCTTCATTGATTTCTCGGACAAGTTCTCCATCCCTGTTATGCTTCTCCTTTGCTCCTGGGATTAGTATGACATGAAAGTCAAGAGCCCCATGTATCCCTGAAGGGATATTTATAGCCTTTTTTCTAATGCTTAACTCATTTATTCTCGAAAATTAGGATGTTGCTGTTATTTTATCTTTAAATTCACTGATTCTTTAATCAGCCCTTGTCATTCTGCTGTTGAGATAATTTTCTTTTGTTTTAGTCATCTTCCCCTCCCTTCCTCCATCCCTATCATATGTGTGTAAGACACACACACACACACACACACACACACACACACACACACACCACATCTTTCAAGTCTCTGTTTGTTATATTTTTAAATTAAAAGTATCTTCACTTATTTTCAGCTTGATCTTCACCTCTTCTGCTGAGATTTCCTATTTTTGCTTGTTTTAAAATGTTTATAATTACATTTAAAGATATCTTGCTTACATATTATGATATATTTATGCCTTCTGTAAAACCATGGTTTTGGTATTCATTATATTTGTCATTCGTGTGGAGTATGATGAACAGTATGATGAGTGATTTCTGTCTTTGTTTTGTTTTGTTTTTCATTGTTGAGGATTAGACTCGGGGTCTTATGCATAGTAGATAAAGACTCTTCTACTGAGCTTTGTCTCCAACCTAAGATAAGTGATTTTTCCATCCTCTCTGCACGTACATTTGTAATCTAAGTTGCTCAGGTAGCTGAGTTGGACAGATAGAATAAGGTCAGTATGGTAAATGCAGTGACTTCATTTTAGGCAAGCACAGTAGGTATCTTTGGACACCACTGGTGAGCAAAACAAGCATTGTGTTCCTCCTGCAAAGAGGGGCAATGAATTAACTCCTGAAGCAAAGGACTTCATGCTTCTAGACAACAAGAAATAATCATATCCCTCTCAGAATTCCCTATGGTGTGTTTACATGGGTTCTAATCCCAGGAAGGAAGGAGAACTAGAGTGGAATTGGAAATAGATGTCACTATGCTGTTTAATATTGGAAGTCTACTTTCTTTCATTATTTTTACATCCTTTAGTAATCTTTTGTTTCTTTTATAAACAATGAAGTTTTAAGAACTTGTAATTAGTAGGAAGAATAGGAGAAAAGCACATCTTTTCCATTTGTGTATAAGTAGAAATAGCTGATAGTATTTTTTAAGAAGGGGTGAATTTGGAGTCTTTGCACCCACACCCCATGTAGCCAACATTTTGGGGTCATGGAGTAAACTCTGACTGAGCTTACTAAGTACCTGAACCACAGTGAGTCTAGCTGTGTGAGGGCCATTCCTGCAGCTTCCTGGGCTCATATATTCACACCTACTTCTGCATCCATCTACCCTTTATCATAACATCATCTTTTCATGGATATTCTATGAGTCTTTCCTACTGTCTAGTCCACTTCTGGACTCTGTACAAATTAAATAACATTATTTTATATTTTGGAAAAGAAATACTAGAAAGGATAAAATCATTTCCATTATACTGTAAATCAGCACATTTCCTCATGACAAATCTAAACGTACAATTTAATGACTTTCATTTTAAATAGATTTATTTTAACCTTACAAAATTACTATTTTCTTACAAGAAAAATTTTTCTTTGCTTTGTATTTTAATGATTTTTTTGGTGTGTGTGTGTGTGTTTGTGTGTGTAAATGTGAACACATATGTGCTATATTGCTGAATAGTAGAGGAAAGCTAAATAAAGTTGGCGATAGTAAAATACATGGAAAATGGCTTAAATTCTGTCTCTGTCTACTTTAAATTGCTTATGTAATTATTTTTTTAAGTCCAGAACTCTCAATAAGTACTCTCATAAGTATTGTTTTCCCCTAGTACTGAATCAAGAAAGGGCAAACAGAAAGAATACCAAACAGAATGCTAGTAATGCAGAGAGCATTCCTAACCCTAGACCCATAACACTAATTACAATAATATTATGGCATGATTTTCTTTCAAAAATAATTTCAATCCTCTAAATTGTCTTTAACATGCTACATCTTGCTACCAGCCATGTCTGAACGGATGTGAACTGACTGGAAACTTTGAGCATCTATAAAATGTTTATTGAATTTTTGACTAATAAGAGTGTTCATTAACAATAGGAAGCCATCATTTTCATGTTTGTTGAACAACTGCTTCGACTAAACCACACACTGAGGCTAAGGAATTCAGGGGAAAGAGGCCAGTACAGTAAGTTTCTTCATGAATTATACATACTGGGATAGAAAACAAACAGCAGACAGAAGCCAGCCAACCAACCAGCCTCAACTAAAAACAAATTGAACACAAAACAAGTTGATTATACGGTAGAGTAAGTCCAATGTGCCTGGAGGGAAAAGCGTTCTGACAGCACTGTGTGTTCAGCACGGTTCCTTCTGAGTGGTTTATTTCACCTATTCATGCCACTATGCTGCCTAAGCTCAGGATGGTTTAAGGGGGGCATGAGATGCTGTATTAGTTTCAGTTTTCCTTCACTTACAAAGGAAACACTCTCTGTGCAATAGGCCACCTAAACCTATTTCTCCAATCTGACTGATTTTTATCTTTTTGATACTATAATATGACACATTTCCCCTTTTCTTTCCCTCCCTCCAAGCCCTCCCATACATTCTCCTTGCTCACTTTCAAACCCATGGCCTCTTTTTCATTAATTGTGATTACACATATATCAG
Source organism: Ondatra zibethicus (assembly GCA_004026605.1). Classification (NCBI taxonomy): domain Eukaryota; kingdom Metazoa; phylum Chordata; class Mammalia; order Rodentia; family Cricetidae; genus Ondatra; species Ondatra zibethicus. The sequence continues at coordinate 138,287 of PVIU01002632.1, forward strand.
ACAGTTCCACAATGATGAGATCCTGATATCATACTTCAGGCATCTAGAGCTGTAAGAAGCAAAGATATATCACCCAAGGAACCTAGACTGTGATCCTTTGTCACAGAAGCCCAAGAGACTAAGATACCGCTTGTGTCACAAATGCATTGTGTTAATAAATTCTCTGTTCAGTTTAATTCAAATCAACATTTGGGGAAACAGTTATTAACCCCATCTTTATTAGGTGCAATCATACCACACAGCATTGGCTTACACCTTGTAAAATGAAGTGAACAGTGAATGTGACAAATGATCCCTGTCTGTCTGAGGATCTGCTCCCTTGTGGGCTGTCTTCTTTCTGATTCTGGTTATGTGGTGTTCACACTGTTTATTCCTCTTATTCCCAACACTGCTTTATAGCAACTTCCCTGGATATATGTCTGTGTCACCTCCATAATAAACATCTTTAGACTTTCACTTTTGGGGAAGGCGTTCAAGAAGGGTACTTTCTTTCCTTCTGACTAAACTGTGCTTTTCCTAATTGATCTTACTACAAGAAGTACTTATATTAGGGAAAATGTGTTCAGTGGATTCAGAAGCAAGTATTTCATGGGAGAAGAGTTTTTAAGTGGGTTAGGGTTAGGGATGCTAGATTGAAGAGGACTTGGGCGTATCTAGCAGGTGGGTCAATAAACATAGAGGTAACAGATATTCCTGACTGGATAAGAGAAAAGACTGATATGTTAGTATGTAGAGGGAAAGAAAAGTTTGAACATTTCTGGAAGAGTGCTTGTGGAGGATTGAATGAGAATGGTCCCCTAGGCTTATGTGCTTGAATTCCTGATTCCCCTGTTAGTGGTACTCATAATGGGTCTCTCTTTGTACCACCAACTCACAAATAATGATATGGAGACTTCTTATTAAGAAAGTCTTATTAAGAAAGCTTGACCCTAGCTTAGGCTTGTTCAGAACTAGCACTTAAAACTGAAACTAATTCATTTATGTTAATCTACATTCTGCCGTGTGGCTCTTTACCTGTTCTCAGTACCTTAAAACTGACTTCCTCTGTGTCTTGCTGGTGAATCATATTCTCTGATTCTTCCCACCCCATGCCTCAGATTCTTCCCAGAGTTCCTATCTATGCTCATAAGTTCTACCTTCTTCCCAGAATTCCTATCATCTAAGCCCAGAAGTCCCACCTATCCTCTTCCTGCTTAGCTATTGGCTTTATTAAACCAATCAGAAGGTGCCTTAGGTAGGTAAGGAAGGACAGAGAAATATCTTTACATAGAATACAAAAAGATTATCCTAACAGGTACTGCTTAGGAATGATTAGGAGATGTTATTCTTGTTAGAATAGGTGCGCTCTTATTGAAGGAAGTATGTTACTGGGGGTGAGCTTGGAGGTTTCAAAAGCCCAGGCCAGAGCCAGCCTTGCTCCTTCTCACTTCTGCCTGTGGCTCAGTCTCTGAGCTGCTGCTCCAGTGCCATATCTGCCTGCCTGTCAATGTGCTTCCTACTGTGATGATCATGGACCCAACCTCTGAAACTGTAAGCCAGCCACCAATTAAATGTCTCCTTTAATAAGTTGCTTTGGTTATGGTGTCTCATCACAGCAATGAAAGAGTAACTTAGACAGCCCACTGTTTAGAGAAAAGCATAAAAATAAGACGAAAGACATTTTCTTCAAATGATATTTGAAGAAATATACACTTACTTTTCCCCAAGTTTCTTTCAAAGATAAATTGATAACTAGAACCAGGCAACTTATAAGAAGAGTCTAGATGTATTACTAATGTAATTTGCTTTGAGGTGAAGGCTGGGAATTGTGGACGGTACATTCACGAGGTTGTGTCTAGAGGCCAATTTGGGCTGAAGGTTTAGAATGGGAAAATATTCCAAAGCTGTCCCCCTCCTTTATGCCTACAGTTATCCTAAGTCTGTGATTTCTGTTTGTACAAAAAGCATGGTGTTGAACTTCATTCTTTCTGTGTGTATTTGCAAAGAGAGCCCTATAAATCATTTAGTATTGTTGGTAAACAATAGACGATAGTTCATATGAAAGATCAGGCTTGATGGACAGAGAGAACACCCTACTGTCATCCTCCATAAATAGTAAATGCACTAAAAACTGGGAAGCAGAAATAAATGAGAGAAATACAGACTAAGAAAAAAAAACCTGAAGTTGAAAGAGCATATAGGCCTACAGGTCATGAACCAACCATCCATTCCTAATTATAAGAAACAACCTATAAAGTATAAGTTATTATGTAAATATTAATTTTCTATTAAGCCAGGTACACATTTCAGTATTGAATGAAGTATATAAGAAAAATAACTTATAACTTGTTTTTCTGTTCTTCAATTAACTTCTCTTTGACTTTTTCATTTCTTCAGATTATACTACAATGCAATTATATTTCTTTTTCCTGGTTGTACTGAAGCTCAAGAGGTTTATGGAATAGAAAGCTATAGTGAGCCATCTTGCCACCGAGTGTCCTGTGCATATGAATACCTGCTACTATCTATGCTGTCTTCAGTCCTTGGTCACTGATCCAGGTGGTGAAGAGCCCAGATGACTCTGATTCTCTGCCACTGAGAGCTTAATGTGTAATTAGTCTTTTTCTACTCTGTCACCCCATTCACAAACAGGGCCATCTTTCTATTTCTTCTATGTTATTTCCTGGCAAGGGACAATTGCTGGGATATATCTCTGATCCCATTTGCTTTGAAGCCTCATTTGTTGCCTTATCCTTTCTTATGGGTTAAGATTTCAGAGGAGGGGACATATCTGTGTCTGTCTCCTGTTCTCATCTAGGAAAAGCCACCTAAATTAAACCTCTTCTCTAAATGATCACACTTGGTCTTTCTTCACATGTCCTTGAGCCAGGTAGTGTATTTTTTTCTAGTCTCCAGGGAAAATCCCTGCTCTTTTGCATCTTGAATATTTCCCCACTCAGATAATTTTTGCCCCTTTAAGCTAGAGAACACATAAGCCAGAGACGTATAGGAAGTTTTGGTTTTCTACCCCACCCTGTTATACCCACATCCTCAGGAAACAACGCAGAATGGACTGATTGTCTGAAGTGGCTGCACAGATGGGAAAGGGAAAGTGGGAAACATGGGGAAAACTATCCATCTGCATTTTAACAACTGGAGGCGATCATACCACACAGCATTGGCTTACACCTTGTAAAATGAAGTGAACATGAACGAAGAGCTGGCGCTGACCTTCTCTTTGTGGACACTCTCCTCTAGAAGCCTTCTGGGTACAGTTTCCTTCAGATGCCTTCTCCGTTGTCACCGAGGAGAAAGTTCTGTATACATTCTTCTAGCTCAGCTGATGAAAGAAAATTCAGATCCCTTGGTAGAAGCATCGACGCGTGGTAGCAATAATCCTGAAATCACAGGACCAGCATCTGGAGATGGTCACATGGATCTTGCAGCTCAGTTTTTACAAAAGAGATAGCCTCAATTTAGATTTTCCTTCCCTTGGAAAAGTACATTAAATTCAATATTGATTCTTGCCCCAGGTTTCTTGGTCACTCGCCAAGGACATGAAAATCATTTTCAGGAGGAGTGGTGTAATACTCCTTAAAAAATCTTGACTTAAAAATCTTATCCGACAGAAAATGTAACAGGCTTAGAAGATTTCCACTTTTAGTTAGTGCTTTCCTGGGACAAGTCTTTGGTCCGTGCTGCGTGAAATGAGCAACATAGAAGGATAATTCTGTGTGGAGGCAGATTTCCTAATCTGAAGACTATTCTGTAGGTTCGTAGTTGCTTTTATCCCCCAGGAAGATTGACTGCTAGATGGTCCCTCCACACTGGGTTTAAGATTAGCATCCTGTAGAGATGCTGAAGGATTTGTTCCAGCACCAACCTTATCAGTGATGCAGCCGGGTTGACACTATGAATGCGCGTGTTTATTGCTGCTTTTGTAACTGTCTGTGAACTTATTTCACACTAGTCTTCAGATGCAAACTTCTAGAGCTATGTAGAGGGCTTTGTAATCAAGCCCAGCACAGCGCTTGGACAAGGTCATCTAAACAGGTCTGTGGTCTGTGCTAGTTGTAAAATCACAAGTGTGAAGCAGTTACACGACTTCTTGCTACCCCCGGTAGCAGCTGAGACATTATTGAGCAACACCCATGCTCAGAGTATTCTTGAACAATTGATGCCTCCGAGCCATCTGGTGCTCTGTGGGTAGTCACTGCATCAGTGCCATGTGACGGTGTCAGGCGCAGGAAACTGTGGTTTATCGCATTGTTTTCTTCTAAGCAAGTCTCAGAAGTCAGCAACTGCTGACAATCCTGAATGTGTCGTTAAGTTGGGTATCCCACACAGACTATACTGAGAGGGCCCAGCTGTAAATGTTGTAAATACAGGCATTGTACTGTAGCTGTATGTGTGTGCGCGCGTGTGTGTGTTTATGTGTGTGTGTGTGTGCGCGCGCGCGTGCATGCACATGTGTGTACTTGGAACCATCCAGGATAAATGTGAAGGTCTAGCTTTGTTTTTGGAATTGATGAATCACAAAGTAGCAAGACAGCTAGCAATCAGAGTATTTTAAGCAGATCAAGATTTCAAAAGGTTAGACTTTTTTTTTTTTTTAATCTTTCTGTTTCCTCGCTGAATCAGACACATGACATATACAGTGAGGGGGACCACATGCACGAACCTCTGCGTATGTCTGATTTTACTTCTGTAGTTAGTCACTCACTGAGGATCCTGTGACTGGATTCCCAAGTGTCTGAGCTTTCAGAAACTCTAGAAAATTCCAGGGAACACAGAATTCTAAACTCCTTCCTCCAGAGTGCCTCTCACAGGTGTAGAGTGACTGCAACAGTATCTATAGTGACCAAAATCATAGCTACATTTGGGGCAGAATTGTGACTGCAGGCTATCCCATACACTTGTATTTAAAGTCAGAAGGATACAGCTCAAACTGTAGGCACAAGCACAAATTTGGATCATGACTCTAAGTCTGAATATGGGTAAATTACTAAGTCCATTTGGATATCACTTTCCTAGGCCAAGATAACGTGTTCTTTAAATTATTATTAAAAAAATAAATTGATGACTTAAATATGCAATTACTTGATATAGATTTAGGATTCTATCATTGATACTTTAGTATCAGTGTGGCATTGGTTCTAGGATCTGCACAGATAATAAAACCTTTGGACACTAAAGAATTTCACATAGAATGGTGTCATATGTTCATTTAAGATATGCAGTCCTCTCATAGACTTTAAATTATCTTCAAATGACTTATAATACCTAATCTGACCTAGAGATCATAGAATTAGATGTAATATATTGTTTTGGGGCTAATGACAAAAACGTCTGTATGTATTCAGTGGAAATGTTAATGAAAAAAATGTCTTCTGGCTAAAGAGATGGCTTAGCACTTAAGGGCACTGGCTACTTTTACAGAGGACCTAGGCTATATTCTCAGCACCCAGATGGCAGCTCACAACTATCCGTGACTCCAGTTCCAGGGTATGAGGATCCAATGCCCTTTTCTGACCTCCAAGGGCACCAGGCTTGTAAGTGTTGCACAGACAGACATGCAGGCAGAATACCCACACATGTGAAATGAAATACAACAAAACAAAAATCTAATATGTCTGATCTTTGGTTAATTATGTGGACAGAAGACTGGATAAATTTAGAAGTCAGTCTTTCTACTACTCAAAATCAACATAAGCATTCAAGAGATGCCCAATCATACTACAAAAGCATTTGTTCAACTATGTTCATAGCAGCACTATTTGTAATAGCCAGAACCTGGAAACAACCTAAGTGCCCCTCAATGGAAGAATGGATAAAGAAAGTGTGGCACATATACACATTAGAGTTCTACTCAGCGGTAAAAAACAATGACATCTTGAATTTCGCATGCAAATTAAATTGGAAATAGAAAACACTATACTGAGTCAGATAACCCAGACCCAAAAATATGAATATGGTATGTGCTCACTCATTAGTGGACTCTAGCCATAAACAAAGGACATTGAGCCTATAGTTCGTGATTCTAGAGAAGCTAAATAATAAGGTGAACCCAAAGAAAAACATATATATATCCTCCTGGAAATTGGAAGCAGACAAGATCGCCGGGCAAAAGTTGGGAGCATGGGGTGGGGGTGGGGTGGGGGAAGGGGAGAGGGGGAGAGAGAAGGGAGAAGAGGAAGATTGGGGAGAGCTTGGGGGAGTGGGATGCTACATTTTTAGAACTATAATGCACAAGAGAACATCTGTTTTACTTTATATATGTTGGCAATAGAAATTCAAACTTGCCTATGTGTAGGATTTCCACTGCAATGATTATCTTTATTTAGTTTTTCTAAAGTAGCTCCCATGTTGAAAGAACAATCTTAGATATTTTAGTAATTTTGAGCAAATTCATAAAAAACTCCCCCTTGCCCATTTGTGGAGAAGATAATCATATGTATACTTAATATCACATACAGAAGTATGAGCAGAAAGAGAATGTCAAGCATCCTGGTTTTACTCACACATCATTCTTCTTTTATTACTGTATCACATGTAATAAGATTTAATCTGAGGTTTGCATTAAAGCTAATCCTTAACTCACTAGCTTGTTCTCTCCAGGGACCTTTTGCGTCTGCGGCTTTCGATGTTAAATCCAGGTCCTCACATAGGCTTAGACTGCAAGTCATGCTTAAATGATTCTGAAATTTAAAATTATTCTTTCTTAGAATATCGCAGAGCCTTATGATTGGATGAAATAACTGTGACTTTGGTGGAATAGAGCCTAGAATGAGACTTTGTGTTAGCCCATATGTTTTTTCACTAAATTGTGTACACTTACTATGTGCAATACAGGGTTGTGAAATATGTACATTTTATGGACTAGTTAAATGGAGAGAATTAGCATGTGAAACAGTTCACATACTTTTGTAAAGCTCATGGACATATTATTTTTGTGATGCAAGCACTTGAAATTGATCTTCTTTGCTATGTTCAAGTATTCAATAAACTTATTATTAACTATAGTTATAGTTACCATATCATATAACAGATATCTTTCTTTTTATGGGGGGCACAAAGTCTCGCTGTGTAGCCCTAGTTAGCCTGGACCTCACTATATAGACAGGGTGGTCTCAAACTCACAGGGCTTCTCTTGTCTCTGACTCCTGAGTGCTTGGATTAAAGGTGTGTTCCACAATGTTTCACTATAACAGATCTTTTGAATTTATTCCTCTGGTATGATTGACATGTTACATTATTTGATGAACATCTGGGTTTCTGCTTCATCTTCAATTCTTGATAAGCTATTCCATCATTTTAACCATTTTGATTCCACTTGCAGGTAAGACAATGTAGCATTTGTCTCTGTGCTAGGCCATACAGATTTTCATCTATGCTATGAATGACTTCCACTCCAAACCATAAGCAGGGGAAAGAAGATTTCTGGGTTGATGAGATAGGTGCCCCCCACATTAAGGCTACTTTCTAGCATGCCGACCACCTTAGTTAAACCCCCAGAACCCACAAGGTGTGAGAAGAAAGTTGACTTTTCAAATTGTCCCCTGACTTCCAAATGACACTCCCATGTACTCCTGTGTACTCCCATGTACTCCCGTGTACTCCCATGTATACTCCCATGTACTCCCATGTACTGCTACTCAGCGATTCAAGTATTCTTCAGGTGTTTTCATTCTCTGTGACCCCTTCTCCCTTACCAGCTATCATTCAAAATCAATTATGTTCTTTTCTGGGAAACTGCCTATTAAAGGAAAAATTTTTCTTTAAATATCATTTAAAGGCACCTCTACCCATTTTATGTCCTAGTCCAGCTATTATCTTCGATAATGATTTTTTAACTTCAATTCTTGGAACTCTTGTACCCTTATTCCAAGGTATGTCTCTAGGACTTGGCCATTAGCCTTCCTTTCTAAATAATGTTCTATGTTTCCAGGAGACAGGCGTGTAGTTGAGTTTCAATTTGGTTGTTAAATTATAGTAAAATAATGATTTTTGAAATTAGTTATGGTCAGTTTATGAAAAATTAATCAGTAAATCAAAATTATTTTTCACATAGAAGACTTAAATTACAATGAAAAATTTAAATTAGTAACTGAATGTAAAGGTTTACAAAACAGAACACTTATGGGCTGTGGGTCCAACTCAGATTAGAACACGTGCCTAGCATGAGTGCAAGAACCTGGGTTTGGCCTAGCAACACAGAAAACAAGAAAGGAAGAAAAAAATTGACATCTTTTCTAAATTAGACCATTAAAAGACTAACTTGTAAAATCAGTCAGAGACCTAAGTGTAAGTCACAGTTTGGGTGTTATTTAGTTGGACAATTGTTGAAGGGGCCTGCTTGTTTGTCCCAGCTGCCCAGAACTGAAATAATCATATACAAACCGCGTTAATTAAATCACTGCTTGGCCCATTAGCTCTAGCTTCTTATTGGCTAACTCTTACATGTTAATTTAATCCATTTCTATTAATCTGTGTATCACCACATGGCTGTGGCTTCTGTTCTGGTGTCTGTCTCTGGCAGGGCTACATGGCTTCTCTCTGACTCTGCCTTTCTTTCTCCCAGCATTCAGTTCAGCCCCCCCCCCCCCGCCTACCTAAGTTCTGCCCTATCAACAGGCCAAGGCAGTTACTTTATTACCACAGCATACAGAGGGAAATCCCACATCAGACAATTTTAGAGTTTAGTCTCCCAATACATATAATCTATAACATACTGATATATATCATGCATATGACACATCATTTGTTCCAATTGTCTAAAGGTCTGGATAGAAGCTGCATAACCTCTCTTTTGTGTTAAGATGGGGAGATGTTGACTTGAATTCCTATCTTTTACCTTCACATAAAATGCTTTATTTGATGAGAGACAGTGTATCTCAGTAGCTGTTGAATTGCACTGGCTAGAAAAATCGTCACATTTTTGGCCTTTGTGATGGCATTAGGCTTTATTTTCAACATTTATGATTTTTCCTTTTGATTTTACAGAAGTGATGCTTGTGAGTTTTATTTCTATAACTGAGAGACAAGGCCTAGAAAACTTGCCTGGGATAGTGAAGTGTGGCATTATTTTGTTTGTGCTTTAACAAATAAAATTTGCTGGAAGATCAGAGTGTGGAACAAACCATATTAGTTAGCCATAGAGGCCAGTCAGTGGTGGCACACACCTTTAATCCCAGCACTCAGGAGACAGAGGCAGACGAATCTCTGTGAGTTCAAGGCTTCTCTGGGCTACATGAGATTGATCCCGTCTCAAAAGGAAACAGAGCCAGGTGTTTCAAAGTACAAGAGAGTCACACATCTTTAATCCAAGCACTAGGGATCTGGAAACAACTGGGCAAAGATAGCAATATAAGGCAGGAGGAGACAGAAACTCAGGATTCAGTCTGAGGTTTGGTAGAGACAGCATTCACTCTGAGGACTTGCAAAGACAGGATACCTTTTTCAGTTTGAGGATTTCGTAGTGGTAAGAACTAGTAGTTGGCTGCTCTGCTTCTCTGATCTTTCAGTTTTCACCCCCTAATATCTGATTCTGGGTTTTTATTAAAAACCAATTAGAATTTGTGATACAATTAAGTTTCTGTTGACTAAGTCTGTGATTACTGAGAGTAGCCTTGGAGTCTGAGGTTGCATTTGGAGTCAAATGGTCCATAACTTGTGTGGGGATCATCATGAGGCAACGCCTCAGTGGACAAGGAGAGAATCCAGCAGTCATCTCACAATACAATGTGCCATCTTTTTTTTGATGGGAATGATGGTTGATCAGCAGGTCTGAAGGCATGATGAACACCGAACAATTCACTGGGGAGAGTCCACTTGCTGTAGTTTTCCTCTGATTCTCATGGAAGATGTCATTTTCAAAAGTGATCTGATACACTAAGGCACTTAGGTTTTCAAAAATCATGAAGTCCCCAAGTCCCGTCTAGGCATTGTACTGGAGTCCTGTCCCTACCTCAAATATTGTATTCACCCTCTGCCCTTGGAAATCTGTACTACCTCTCCTTGCAGCTCAAAGCCCAGGGATCTGTGCACCTCTGTTTAATTTTCTCTCTCTACTTGTATGTATTTTGGTGCCCTGACATTAACTTCTCCCAGTTAACGTTTTATTATATATATTTGAAAATTTTCATTTTATTTTAAATTTTATTTTGAAAATTATAAGGGCTTGGAGAAGTTTTTCTGCCATAATAAAAGATTATAACATCTTATTTTGAAAAAGTTCTTAGAAGAGTAAAAACCAACCAACCAACCAACCAACCAAACAAACAAACAAACAAAGTGACAAAAAGTCCAACCCCAATCAACAACAAGCAAACAAAACCCCACAAAATTATTTATATTTTTAATTAACCAAAGTAAATAAATCATAAGTTGTGTTTGTTTGTTTAATTTTGACAAAAGATCTTATATGGTAATTCAAGTTGCTCCACTACACTTCTTCTGCTTTAGTCTTTCAGGTGCTAAGATCATAGACTATGACACCACAGAAAGCATCTATTTATTTTCAGTCAAAACTTCACCATCCCATACCTTTTCCCCTAATCTGTGTGTCCCACCTTTTTCTTGTTAGATTTCAATATGTTTATAGCTTTAAAGAACCATATGTAGTCACTGGATATTACTCGGCAAATGAAGAAAAGTACATAGAAATAAAAACATCCCTCAATAATATTACAGATGATCTTTGACCTAAGAAGAAGTTACATCTCCAAACCCTATCACAAGTTGGAAATGCATCAAATATGTCAGGTATCATAGTTTACCAAGTATCATAGCTTATCCATACAGTACACTGTAGAGCCGTGGATGTTTCTCTTTTGATCACATGGATCGATAGTTGCAGCTTGCCATTGTGGGCCAGCATTTGGAGACAGTACTTACTCTACATCAAGCCAAGGAAAAGATCAAAATTCAAAACTCAAACAATTGTTTCTACTACCAACATACAGTTTTATCACTGCTATGAATTCTAAATGTCTCACAGTAACCATTATAAGTATAGGGTTCTCTGCAATTCTATGCATTTCCTTAAAATAAGTGCACAAATTCTTCAAGAAATAAAACCACCCATTAAAGTACTGAATACAGGACAAAAGAAGGAGATGTCACCTGGGAGATGATGGTGGATAGGGAACCTGGTCAGCTATTGAAGGCAGAGGGCTGTTTTGATCAAGGCTTTCTGTGGTTCTTTCCTGTGATACTCAGTTTTTCACTTCCCTGATCAAATGCCCTAGGAAAACGCCTGAAGGAAGGAAACACTCATTCTGATGCAGACATGTAGGTGCTTGGTCCTAAAAGCAGACTCTGTGTCTAAAAGGCAATGGAATGAAGCCACTCACAGCATGATAGCAGGGAAGTAGAGAGAGAAAGAGAGAGAGAGGGAGAGAGAGAGAGAGAGAGAGAGAGAGGGAGAGAGAGAGAGATGGAGGTGGAGGGGTCAGCAACAAGTTAAAGTCTTCAAAACCATGCTTCCAATGACTTCAGTTATTTTGTTTATTTTTCAGTTGAAAATAGATTCTTCTTGCATACAATGCATCCTGACTACAGTTTTCTCTCCGTTCATGCCTCCCTAACTCTCCACCACTTCTCCTTTTGCCATGATCCAAGTTTTAAAAGAATTATGTCTCCAACATTATTTCCTGAGGAAATAAGGCATATGGACCATCTTTGAGAGCCCTGTATCCTGGAGTGGCTTCAGTCTCATCTTTCCTCAGAAACATCTCCCACTGAAGCCATGCTTCTATGAGCATGCTTCTGTGACACTCAAAACACTCTAAGGACAATGTATGTCTCATCTTCTTTCTCACCAAAAATTTTCTGCAAAAATACTTTTTTTGAGAAATAGCCAAAGATTTATGCAGCACAATGATAACTTGTACTCTTTTAGTTCTTCAACATACATGTTAACTGGCATTGCTTTTGTTTTCTCTACACCTTATGCCTTATCTATAGCTTATGAAAAGCATTCCAAAGCACAATTATTTTTCATATAATGAAGATATTGCTTAACTACTAGGGGCAAGGAATATAACAGACACATTTTCAATTGTTGCTAAGAAATAAGACTGAATGAATGAATTGTGTTGTTATTACTTGTTAACAAACACCTTGAACATTCCAGGTCTCCCTCTGGAGCAGAGTTTGAATTCAGAATGCAAACAACTCATGATTACTTCCATGTACATATCTGTAAGACAATGAGAATGACAAAAATCCCTTATTCTGGTTGTGTTTTGACAAAATTTAGTGTCTCTGTAAGTTTCCAAATAAATCTGGATTTTCTGTGGACTTAATAATGCAAAATTATGAAATTAATGATGTTATTAGCTTTGAGAAGGTTCTAAGTGAGGATCAATTTACCTAATGTTCTTCCTGACTAATAAGGCACTGTGAGTACTCAGGCAAAGTAATGTTTTTGTCCTTCGTCTTCTGTCTCCTCTCTCTCCTCCTTCCCTCTCTTCTTCATTCTCACTTTTCTCTCTTCTCCTTTAGTGTTCTTTATCTCTTTTCCTTTTCCAATCTAGTTCCTTTCCTTTTCCTCTTTCTCCACTTTCTTTCTGCCCCCTACCCTCTTCTCTCCAATGTTCTCTTTGTCCTCTCTTTCTACTTCTCTTCCTCCCTATTTCTTTCTTCCTCCACTCTTATAATTATTTAAAGAGGACCTTGAAGGCATACTATTAGTATGTGGCTAGAAGAGTTTCTCTTGGTCTGGATGTTCGGAGTTTTTTCATTTACCACTTTGAGTTTAGATTTAAAAGAGGAGATTTGCTTTAATTAATTTGTTTTAAAATAAACATGCCCCATGTCAAATGATGGAATACTGTTTTTAAACAGAATATCAGCTCCTAATTCACAAGGGATTTTGTGAGGCAACTATGAACCTTGCATTTCTTTCCCCAGGCTGTTTGTGAGTTCTGTGGCTTCTTAACATTGAACAGGAGATGCTACAAGCAGTTTACTGGTCAAGTTAAAGAAAAACAGTAAAGCAGAAAAACATACAGAAATGAAAAAGATGAAGGTGTGTTTTGTTCAGAAGCAATTGCAATAGTAGAAAACATGTTTCAGTGTAGAATTTGGCTTAATTTTGAATATAGCATAGAAAAGTGGGGAACAGGAGAGTGTAGGCCAGTTGTTAGAGGGTCACTGGGAAACAATACCAAAGAAAATGGGGGCTTCTCACCAACTCCCTGATAGGATCTTGCTGAAGGCAGGCCAGGATGCTCAGATATCTAATATGGGGAGAAACGGGGGTGGGGAGAAATCAAGCACATATTAACGGTGGGAGAGGGCTTCTCAGCAGAATGAATTGATAAGATTGTTACTAAAACTGGGCAATGTGGGTCCAACAACAATAGATGCAATGGGGGAAGTGTAGAGGCTCATCTAGAGTAGGTCAAGGAGAATATTTTTAAATACTAGAGGCTTGGGGTTTTTGCTCTCAGAAGATTGAGCCATAAATTATTTCTCTTAGCAGTGAGATTTTTTTTTCTAGGCAGGCATTTTGACGAATTACAAAGGCAGCTCAATGTCTTCAATATTCTCATGGGCTTGGTTCTGTTTTTGCCAGTGAGTAGCGATAAGGACTTTAATGATGTGACAACAATTTGCCCTGTGATTAGTGAGCAGTGTGAGGGAGAAATAAATCTAATGCTTTTGGTTATAGGGCTGGTGTAAGACACAGAGAATTTCACAGAGAGTGGCTCAAGGGCTTGATCTCAAACACACCAGCCCTGACATGTGGGCCACGGTGGAGATTCGCTCTGTCTATCCATAGCCTTGGGAAACATCAGCGTTTTCCAGGCAGCTTTTGTGAAGATGAGTGGGTGACAGAGTGTCCACGCAGGACTTTGTATCAAGGCCAACATAGTGTCTACAGCTCACTTTTGGTTTGGAGTCCTTTTTTATTTCAGAATCTGGCCTAAGCTGTCGTGACAATGCTACTTTACCTGCTCAAGCTCTCGCAGAAGGGAAAGCAGCTCTGACGAGGGCCGTCGTTAACAAGCTGGTGAATCTGCTACAGCTTCTAAGGCCTGAAGAGTTCTGACAACTTGAGATATTTGAATAATTCACGACTGGTCCTGGAGGCTTCATTAACTTGCCTTGCTCTAGCTCACTTGTGTGGTTCAGAGGCAGTACTATTAACTTATTTAGTTTGGAAGTATTGGGCAATGAATATACAGAAATCGAGAGCTTTCATATTCCCCCTTTGAAGTGTTAGCTATGAGTAAAGAAATGGAGAACAATACAAAACTAGGTTTGAAAAGAGCTCCCACAGGTCCTTGAAGTCAACGCTAGAGAGCTTTTGGTTTTATTTCTTGTCCATGAGACACTTGTAAGAGAATTAGTAAGGGCAGTGTTATTGTTCCCCATAGGGAACATTTAATTACACAGAAGCTTGCAGAAGGCAATTGAGAGTGACACCCAGAAGAGGGTGTTCAATTGAGGCTACTCTGCTTATCAAGGCTTTAGACTACAGGGCAGTTCTAGAAACTGATTAGCAGACCTGTGAACATCAGATGGACATTATCAGATGCTAGAAGGAAATCGTCCCTATGTAGACTTCGAGGCTTCACCTCACCTGAGCTCCCACCTGAAGTGAGGGTACCAAGAATGGTTGTAAGTAAATGAGAACAAATCTGATGGCATGGGTGATAGGAGAGCCTGGGAGGCCGGGACATCAATCAGGTGTGTGGGAAGAAAAGTCCTGGTGATACTTCCAAGAGGACTACAGTTAAATTCTTCGAGTACCAAACCTATAAGCAAAGGGCATCAGTGGTACCTTAAATATGACTTCTTCCATGGCTTGGCCATAGCTCTAGTGACAGCTCATCTCTCCATGGCTTGACTCTGTTTCCTAATTCCTTCAGCTTATCTAATTTTGCTATGAGCATTCATGTGTGACCAGCCTGTATCTCCATTCCTCTGATTGAAAGACTCCCTGGCTACCACTGCTCTCCTAGCCAGATGTAGTGGGAAGTAAGAAATAGCTTTGCAGTAGCAATATCAGGAAGGCTGCCTAGATAGGATTTTGTGACATATTAGATTCAGGGTAGGGAAGAAGCAGGGCTGTTTGGAGACATAGTCCTTAAACTCTCTGGTTTAAAGGGTTTAAGAGCAGGTCCTGCTCTTCTGGTGTCCTCCATCCTCTCTGGTTCCTACAATCTTTCCTCCCTCTCTTCCAATGACTCTTTTCCACCTATTGGGTTGCCTTGTCGAGTCTCAAAGCAGTGAGGGATTTTTGCCTTGTCTTATTATTGTGTCTTGCTTTGTTGTGTTTGGTTGCTGTCTCTTGGAAACCTCTTTTTGAAGGGAAAAAGAGGGGGAATTGGGTTGGGAGAGCTGGGACAGCAGAGGGAGGTGAAACTGTGGTTGGAATGTATTGTATGAGAGAAGAATGTATTTTCCATGATACAAAAGCTCATTTAAACTTCTAGAGACACCCTCATGAATGCGTCTATGCACTGTTTCAGGAGACTGCTTCATTGTGCAATTTAAAGTTGAGAATACTTTTGTGGACAAAATGCCTAAGAATTGGACAGGATGGCAGGAAGATCTTTCTGATTCCTCAACAGTAGACTAGTTACAGAGCCTAACTAAATGCATATTTGTGAGCTGCCGATAGTGACAAAGAAATCAGAAAGAGGAACTGAGATGTCCGTGAGACATTAAAGAACATAGGGAACAGTACATTTCGTTATGGAACTGGTCAACCTGAAGCACCTGTAGGACGTTTACAGGTACATATTAGACAGATGGTTCAGGGCCTGTTTTGAGGCAGGTGATTCTACTTAGCAGACGTATATTAGCCTCATGAACTGGATGCCCAGGGTTTGAGCAACAGCACTGAAAAACCAAACCAAACCAAAAAAAAAAAAAAACAACAACAAAAAAAACCAAAACCAAAACCAAAAAACAAACCTATCAAGCAAACCAAAAAAAAAAAAAAATGATACATTTGGAGGAAATGTTTAGTGCGTTAGACCCACACTACCTAATGTGGTGGTCACATGGTCATAGAGGACTTTTAAAAAGTTGGCCAATCTTGTCTAGTATGTGTGGTTTCAGGTACACACTCAGTTTTAAAGACAGTCAAGTTTAAATACATTTTCAACATCGGTTGCATCTTAAAACCTTGGTAGTTGAGATATTGTAGATTACAGTAGTCCATTGAGTTTGTTTGTTGTTTCTAATTTTCAAAAGCTATTTATTTTATTTGAAATTATGTCTAAGTATGTGTGTCTGTGTATGTGAATCTGCATGTGCCTGCAGATTCCCATAGGGCCAGAGGTGTCAGAGTCCCTGGATCTAGAGTTAGAGATGGTTGTTAGGTACAACAAAGGTTCTGGGAATGGAACTCGAGTTGTCTGAAAGAGTAGTGTGTTCTCTTAACCATGGTGTCATCTCTCTAGCAGTTTCTTATTTTAAAAATTCAGCTACCAGAAATTAAAACTTACGTATGCTGCTCATATTCACAGCTGTTCCTGTTTTTCTATTGGGAAGTTCTAGTCTACAGAGTGATATCTATGAGTAGATATCAAAGAGACGCTGGGGATGAGGCTGTAATCGTAGAACATGCAAAACACACAGATCTAAGAGGAGGATGAGGCCAAAGAGAATTAAATGGCAAAGACAGAGAAAGTGATGCTAGTGCCTTGGGTGGACCGGGAATCTGGAGTTTTAGAAAATCATGCCAGTGAATATGATTTTGGTAATTAATTGAGCTTTATTCTATTAGAAAATATGAGAAGAATCCTATGCCATCTTCTCTCAGAAGGGCATATGACCAACTGAAGATTCTAAGAAGAAAATAACAAAGGATACCTTGGGTTGAGAGAAAAGCTAATGTCTAAGTGCCCACTTAGAAAATCAAGAAGTAAGAAAAAAAACATCTCTTACGTATCTACAAAGCTGAATTGAAAAGAAACATTTTTACTTTGAAAAGAAACTTTTTACCTTATTTTCTTGCAGTGAAAAATGAGGTGTTTTGAACAGTGAGAGTCGGGTAATTTAAGCTATGTGTCTCCTGTTTATAGAGTCTAGGAAAATGGGTTGCAGTAAAAATCACTGTCACAAATGATTAAAGATGCATTGTGAGGGAAAAAGAAAGATGCTCAAAAATGAAGGACACAAAAATTATAGGATTTGTAAGAAACAAAGGTTGTCTCTTTGTACAATTGTCCTATGCAAGGGAGAAAGAAAAGAACATTATTCTCACCTCTGAGTACCTGACAGTTGGAAAGAATGGTTTCTGAAAGGAGTTTTCCTTAAGGCTCCTGGTAGCATACCTTGTGGACTGTTTTGGGGACTTCTAAGTGTTTACCAATCAAGCATATTATATCTTAAAATGTCCTCCTGGCAGAAACTTGGGTATTTAAAGTGATTTCTTTAGAGAAGGCTTTGGGGAAAAGAACAAATTGAAGTTCTACCAAGTCTCTTCAGGGTATCAGTGCTTTGGAGGTATTTAGATCCTGTTTGAACTTAGAAAATCTTCTCTGGTTTCAAGGAGAAGAAGAAAATGATGCAAAGAGATAAATCAGGGGAGGTAAGTATGCACGTACAAGGTCCAAGAGAAAAGAGAGCAAGCTGGCTAATGAAAGGCTTTGGAAAATTGACCTAGATGGAGCATTCAGCGAGTGAGATACTGCTGGAGACTACAGGCACACAAGTGTAGATTCCATATGTTCCATGCTATGAAATAATAGCGATATGTAACAATTAACATTTGTTAGCTGTATGTTACATGGAGCGATATGTAACAGTTAACATTTGTTAACTGTATGTTACATGGAGTGTTGGGTGCTTGTGTTTCCAAGTTTTCACTCATTCATCTCGTCCACCTCATGGTGGGTTTGTGCCTGTGCCACCAATGGGCACTGGGAGATCAGGGGACTTGTTCAAGAGCATGGAGTGTCAGTGTATCAGAGTACTAGTGTATCCACACTACCGTATTGCAGAATAAGAGTGTATCACAGTATTTACCTGAACTAGGCACTGCTAGCTGGCGTATGTAAGTGTGATTTTCTTATTTTATTACAGGATCCTTGCTCCGCCTCATTTCTGGATTTAGGATAAAGAAGCAAGTGTCATCTAACACACTGTTAGATTTTTGGAAATGCAATAAAAAACAAGAGGAGAATCATACGAAAGGTAGTAGCTGGTGTATTGCATTGTCTTTGTTAAGGGGAGGTCATGTGACAAGCCTGCCCATGGGATACGGTGTGTGGTGCCAATGTATGGAGGGTCTTTGGGTGTGAGAGAACCAGAGAATCCATAGAGAGGGACTTCTGTATTTTTTGCTTTGTTTTGTTATAGTCTTTTTTGAGTGCAGTGTGGTGGTAGTAGGGTGAGGAGTCCTATGAATCTTCAGTTTTACAAGGAAGAAAATCAACAAACGTTCTTGAATTTGTTACACAACAAGAGTTAACGCTGTGGCCGAAGAAGTAATTCCTGGGCTGTTGGTATAGAACGGGAAGGATTAAAGAAACAGAGTCTTGCAAATTAGGATATGTGTGCGTTTCTCAGAATGATCCTTTAGGGCAGAACTGGGTGACAGCAAACATCCAAACAATGAAAAACATATATAGTAAAGCCCTATTGTGTGGATCCCAAACCCATACTTCCAAAATCTTTGCTAAGCAAAGCACAGGGCAGGAGAGCAATTTCAGCAATGTTTTAATTTACAGAGAATGAGGACTAGCTTGACCGAGAACAGAGAGTCAGGAACCGCAGATACGATGAAGACATGTCCATTTCAGTTATCAAATGCAGAAGTGGGCTTGATATCTGAATGGGGAGAATCCAGCCCTTGAGTTCCTCAGTCTAGGTCTTTTGTCTACCATGAGTTCCTGAAAAATATGCTATGAAGTGATGGGCACTAACGTGTGTAAAAGAGGAAAGGTTATAAACACTCCATTTATTAAAACATGCTAGGTTGGGACCTGTGAGTATATCTGCAGAAATTTAGTGATTATTAGGTAAACCAATGCAGGAAGTTAGGTAGAACAAATGTGTTTTTAAAGCAAGAGAATAATTGAGTTCTTTGGTAACGTCAAACTCAGCTTTAATTTATTAAATAAAGTTTTCAATTTATGGACGTGAATCTAAGGACTCTAAGTCTAACAATTCTAACTGAGGACATTTTAAAAGGAGCACGTATTGTTCTTGAACATGGTGAAAGCCAGTTATAATCACTTTCTGGAAACGAGGATGAAACACATCAAGTGTAGCTTAAACACTTAAGGAACGAGTGGTTGCTTTTTCTTTCGAATACTAAAACCCATAGCATCTATAAGTTGGAATACTTGTGCAGTGGGAAGGAAAAAAAAAAGGTTTACTCCATTACCTACGCACAATAATTCTAAATCTTGTACTTTGCCTATGGTCTTTCCTATGTTGGTGTCATGGCAAAGTTTTAAATCTTTAAAATATCTTAAGATCTGTAATTTTCCATACCATCTTCCAGGCTGCAGCAAGCCCTTATGGCTTTTGTAGCAGCAGTGTGTGTCATTGCATATCAACATCATCTAGTCCACTCTCTTTTTCTTTAGAATTTAGCTTCTTCATCATTTGGCCATTATTAATAATGTCACTGCAGCTAGCTTCAAGGAATCTATATAGGTTTATATCTGTGTTGTATCACACGTAGTTGTTGGGCTAAGGATTATAAAGCTGTTGACTATGCAAACTGAGTTATAATTTTCTGTCTCACAGGATTGTGGCGGTACACAGTTCACTGCATCTTCATTAGTTTAGGAATTAGAGTGTGAGGACATATAATATAAATTGACTAGTGTGATGGTCGGTTCAACTTTACACAATGAAGAGCAGCCTGGATAGGGAGTTTCATGGAGGGATCTAAATAGCGCTGGCCTGTGGCATGCCAATGAAGGATTTTCTCTGCGGTATTTGAGGTGGGCAGACCCACTCTGAGTGTGGGTGGCACCATTTCCCATGCTATGAGTGGAGAGCATGTCCTGAGGATGAGCATACATCGTTCTCTCTTGACTGTGGATGTGACCATGGCTTGAAGTTTGTGAGACCCCGACATTCCCACAATGATGAACTGTACCTGTGAGTTGAGATCAACCCCTTATTCCTTAATTGCTTTGGTCAGAGTATCTTTATCACAGGAATTGAACCAGATACTGGGGACAGCTAGTTAATACAATAATATGATATTCTGTGTGAATGTGTACGTCAGAGTACCTGTGCGGCTGACTGTGGTCCCGTGTACTTATTTACTGAGTGGAATGGCTTATAATTTATTCATTCACTTACTTTTCTATTTAATCACCCAGCTGACAGCGTGCCAGGCACTTTTTTTTTTGGGTGCATCACAATGAGGTAAACAAAAATCCCTGCGTGCATGGGTTTTATATAGCATGGCAGAAATGAAAACAAACAGAAAATGTATTAAAAATTGTGTAGTTTATATAGACTGCTATAACTGCTATGGAAAAATCTAGAAAGAGGAGAAGAATCAGGAATTTATTAGAAGTAACATTGCAAAATACGGTATATGGTGAGGAAAACCAGTGAACAAAGGCTTGAAAGAGGAGGGCCAGAGACTGTGCGCATGTCAGGCGGTCATATGCTCTATCCAGAGTGTTCAGGGTGTGCAAATCTGTCTTAGACTGTGCATGCCGTGGTATGCTGGCTTGGCTAGAGAGGAGAGGGATGTGAGACTTACTGAGGGTGTTTATTCTGTAGGAAGAGAACAAAGGACGAAAATTTAATTGTACTCAACAGAGGAAAAAGATTTGAAGAAAGAAGCTGTCATCAGTCCCA
Organism: Ondatra zibethicus; assembly: GCA_004026605.1. Classification (NCBI taxonomy): domain Eukaryota; kingdom Metazoa; phylum Chordata; class Mammalia; order Rodentia; family Cricetidae; genus Ondatra; species Ondatra zibethicus. The sequence goes on from PVIU01002632.1 coordinate 159,068, forward strand.
AAGATTAGCTACAGAAAGGGAGAAGAAAATGGAAACCGAACGATCACAAAGCCGGGGCCCGGATTCCATTAGTCCCAAACTCAGGCATGTGGTCAAACACTGCTGAAGAACAGCACAATAAAAGTTTCAGTAGCGAGCTCAGAAAGAAGAGGCCGCTGATGGTAAAACTTGTACACTTTGAGGCATCCAATCTAGAGTTAACTAACACATCACTGCAAACAATCGGCCTTGTTTCCCAGTCCTTTTCCACACACACAGGGATAAAAATATGGAGGGATGGGCCCCACGGTGGTTTGCAGGGCAGCAGTGATGGGCAGTTATATTTGGAAAACACCGAGGGAGTATTCTGTCTTTTGAGAATAAACATATATTAGAAAATTTCTTTAAAAACAAAACATCAAAAATCATTTGAATTTTTTAAAAAAGAAATAGCTGTGGCTATAACACACAATGGCCACCAGGTGGCAGAAGAACTCCATTTCAGCCTCTGAGGACCATCCTTGTTTGATCTTTAGTCCTCCGCCCAACTTTCCTTGAATTTTTATCATTTTGTTGGTTTGAAAACGTATATAGCTTAGGTCCTTTAAAAGATCCAGTATTAATATTTTTTTAAAATCTGAAATATTAAAAGTTTACAGGAAATAAATCAGTAAGCCATCTAGAATTAATCTAATTCAATAAACTACATTTTTGAGATTGATAGCTTTTTTGATGTATTTTGAATGCAACTAAACATTACGAGGTAGACATGTTTTAGCAGTAAGAAGCACAGGTAAAAGCACAGATTTTATATAGAGATGTTATTAATACGTATCTCATATCCTTAATTTATTCTTTAAAAATTAATTACTTTTTCTTCCAGGACTGTAAAAGCTCTGCTAATTCTATACATAAGAATGAATGAAAATCTGTGTGCTGGAGTTTGAGGAGCCTAAAGTAAAAGGATTCAAATAGATCTTGTATGGATTCTGGCTTCACCGCCTCATGGTTGACTGTGGATAAGTCCCTAATACCTCTCAGCTTGCCCTGTGATGCGGAGGTAATAATAATCTCTATTCCACATGGCTGCGGCAGACTCAGTGACATCACAAGTGTGCACGAAGAATTTAAAAGGCAGTGCAAAATGATCGAATCGCTTCCTTTATATCAAAGTTTCACGTTGTTAATTGCTACGTGTGTTTTAATGCAAGTGAGAACCCTAAAATCTACATGTAGCTATCAGAGTAGAAATCTCCATACACCTGCTCAAAAGGAGCAGGCTCAAAGGTCTCCAACTCTAAACCCTGTGTTCACTGTTGCGAAACATCTTCCCGTTTGTTGTTAGGAAACAGGGTATTCTTTGCAGCTCGTGTGTTTGGGCTTTGTTCCTTATAATTATCTATTTGAAATGTAAAGTATCTACTGTGCTGTTCACTGCATTGTAGAAAAAGGAGAATGGAGAACATGGCTCATTGACAGGCAATGCTGCCCTCTTTATCCTCAGATGTGATTTACCAAGAGCTGACAAAGTCAGAGCACAGGCGGCAACTCATCACCCCACACTGCAGGAAGCCGAGAGACTGACATGGCGCCTCTGCGCTCTAATCTGGGTCCGTGTAAGAAATCTGATGAGGCTATAGTTCATGGTTTTCATGTCTATACTGTGAACGAATGGGGCTGCTTGCAAGAAGGAGGCATGGAGCTGAGTCCTCTGAACAAGGCTCCCAGCAAAGAGGCCACAAGGATTCTTAGCAATGCAGTGTATAACTTGGAGAGGGTTTTAGATCTGTCTTATATATTTGGTTTTAGGCAAGAAAGATATCAAAGCACATTTTCAAAAGAATGTCTGAGAAAGTGAAATGGGACACCAGGGAACAATACAGAAATCTTTTGTCCCTGCAAAGGGCTGCTCATCTGAAATACGGGTAGGAATATTTGGGTATGTCTGCACGTTCTTTAATTACGACTGTGCTTTGGAATGCATGTCTTCGAGGATCGAAAGTCTTCAGAGGATTTAAACTATAGATCTAGTTTTTCTCCAATATCCTGATGAACTTGGACTTTCTGGGTTTCCTAGGTCCATTTGATGAGCTTGAAAACCAGAAGCTTGTTCTCAGAAGTGCTTGCACGCACGCAGAGGAGACCTTGTGTGTCCCTGGGCATCTTCTTTCTAATGTAATTGTTCCCCACTTCTGTTTGCTCTGCCAGCAATCCTGCAAATGGGCATGGCCTTGTTAGTTGCCCAGAGTTCCGCTCAAATATAAATGCATAAAAATCTTCATATTCCTAAGAAAGACAGCAGCTTCGCTCTTGCAGCCGGGAAGCCTGGAGTAAGCTCCCATTGGGGAAATTGTTCCTGTCCTCAAGATGTGTATTAGCTACTTGTTATGTTGCTGTAATAAAATATCAGTGAAAGCAATTTGACAAAGGAAGGACTGCTGGTTCTAAAGAAGTCCACCATGGCAAGGAAGGTGGGGCAGTAGGAGTTTGAGGGCCCTGCTCAGACTGCCTGCAGCAAAGAAGTGAAGACGAGGAACGCCTATGTTTAGCTAGCTTTCTCCTTTTTATGCAATCCAGGACCCTTGCCCTGGCAATGGTGCCATCCACTTTTAGGATGGGTCGTCCCTCCTCAACTGATTTAATCAAGATTATCCTTCGTAAGCCCAGAGGCCGTTTCCATGGTGATTCTAGATCCTGTCAAGTTGACAATCAATATCAGCCATCACAAGGACCTCGACAGTTAAAATCACTGCTGTGTTGCTCCTTATTCTCTGAGTTAATATGTTTCCCTCCTTTTCTGTGCTCATGTGGCCAATAGTCCACCAGCTGGCACCCTCCAATTGTGCTGTTGAGCCACATGTGGTCTTATGACTTTTGTCGTTGACTTCAGTTCACTGACATGACATTGTTTTTCTAAACTCCTACCAGTAAGGAAAATGAAACATGTCTTTTCTTCCTTAGTTTGGTTTAGTAAAAGACAAAGGCTGAAATACACATACCACTGACAAAATTATTATTATGCAATTATAGTAAATATGTGACTAATTACATGATACAATAATTCACATGTAATGGAAACAGACACATTGTAAAATTTACCATTTAAACCAATTTTTAGTTTGTGATTCAGTAATAATAGCCACATCCACATTTTAATAGCACCATCTCTGCTCTGCAGTTTCTTCTTTTTGTGCTTGAAGTCTACGGGGTTTTTTTTGGATAAAAAATCCTATCATTTGTGACTAGTTAGAAATGTAACTATTCCTTCTCAATTTGCATGCCTTTTATTTCCTTCCTTGTCTAGAATATCCAACACTGTGCTGAACAGAAACTGAATGAGGATGACCCAGTGTTGCCCGACTCTGTAGCTAGAAGAGTCACGTGCCTAGAGTCAGAAGAACAGCATTTAGCAAGGGCTTTGGAGAAGAGGTAATGACAACTGTCAGTTTGAAGTTATGAAAATATTTTGAGCAAGTTTAATGAGCTTCTGCCTTAGTTTTGCTTTCACAGAAAAACAGTCAGTCTTGTATATGATGCTTCTCTGTCTTTGACTAGAAAACAGTGGTTTGGTTAAGCAAAGGGTAGAGAGGCAGAATTGGCCTAGGCATTTGTGGTTTTCCTGGGTGTAATACATCAATTGAGACTCAGGAAGGATTCTATTGAATGAAGCTTCACTCTGTTGGCTCACTCCTGGGTCCAACAGACAGGGAGAAGGGGAATCTTTCTGGTGGGACAGTCGAGTCCCACTTTTTACCATTGGAGATACCCCTACTGCTGTCTAATGGACACAGGGAGAAATGGTTATTTGTATTTGCATATTCTGTATTCAGTGATGGTGTCTTCTATTTTTACACTATTATGGCCAGCGTCAACTTTGAACAGGCATGGAGTAATGTTAGCATAACCAGGGCAAGATAAATGAAGACCAAGCTTTCTAGAGGACAGAATTGTAGTTCAAACAGAAAAGCCACCTTGAGCTGCCAAAATGCTGTCCAAGGGAAACTGAAAATAGATGATAAAGGAGATGGATGCATGGGAGATGTTAATCACACCTCAGCAGCAGCAAGCCCTGGCTCATTGATGTTTAGCGGCTGGTCTCTGGCTTGAGCAGCACGAAATGTCCCCCAGAACTGTGTAATCTAGAAGAGGCTGTTGGACATAGTGTTATCTTCCAGCTAATTTATCTCTGTGATCGCCAGCTTGATGCAGGCTTTGAGCTTTAACTAGGTGCACATACCCAACATGACAGAGCTCCTAAACAGTATTGTCATTATGGACCTCTAACTCTTTGCCTTGGTCTTTTCTGAGGTGTTGACATTGAGTGCTCCTAGAATGCTCAGTTCACATACGTGTAAAGCCAGAGCATCCAGGGGAGATGAGGCCCTGGCAACACTCCTACCCACAGGAGGATGGGAACCAACTGGTAAATGCTTTCTGTTTCCTCTTCCCAGAGAGAGACTGGTGAGGAGAGAGATTGATTTAGAAATGTTTGATGAAATTCCTTAGATGTTTCAAGCAGATTCAGCAGCAAACACTAAGTTGATAATACACCCTTGTATTGACTTTTCCTTTTGCTTCTCATGAGACTCACTTCCCAAATAAAGCACTGCCTTTAAGACTTTGATGAAGGATTGCCTCTCAGGGATCACAATGTAAGACAGAACTGCCAGCCAGTAAAATGGCAAAAACTAAAACAAAAAATTGAAGAGAAGATGGGAGAGGTAATTCACAGCATGGTGGGTTTAATTACATAAAGGTGGCAATGCTGAGATTAAAAGGCCATTTTCAAGACACAGACAAATTGTCTGTCAGTATCCCCATTATGCATCTGGTCTTGTCTCTTTTTGGGTTTCACTATTTGCAGTTGATCAGTAGAGCAGAGTTAAGAACATCCAGTAGAGTAAACAAGAGACATTTCAGCATATTCTGAAGGCATTAGTCGGAGATGCAAGAATGCGTGGGAACAGCTTTGTTTTTACGTCTCCCAGATGACTATACAAGAAGGAAATAAACACAGGGGTGTGGGAGCAGGGAAGGAGGGCAGTGCCACTCCAGCAGACAAAGTGTCAGCTTGGTAATCTCTTTCCATTCAGGCTCATTGGCTAAACCAATGGAGAGATTCCTCTCTAGACATCCTTACACACACACCCAGGCAGTAGGCGAGGCAAGCTGAGGTGTATCTCTGTGGACAGAGGTGGAGTGGGAGGACAGGTGAGGGTGCAGAGTGTGTGTCCACGAAATTGCCAGCATTGGATGGTTTCCCCGACATGTTTGAATTCCATCTAGATCTCAAAGCAATGGCTCTGACTCAAGCTCCTCATATACGGCATGCATATCAATATTCTGAATCTGAAAATGTAAATAAAACACTAATCAAAAGTTCAACAATATAGTCCTAGCCGAGGGCACAAGAGAAATCAGAATGCATAATCCTTCATGTTACCATGTTCCCATATTGGTAGAAGCATGAACTACAATAAAAAATGAATTCCTTAGGTTCTTTTTTTGTGGGAAAAATACTGTTCATCCAACACTTTATCTTCAGAACACTACAAATTATGCGGCATATACTTAGATGCTGTAATGTACACTGTGAAATCTCTGTCACGTGCAGTGCTCCCCTAGAGAAGAGCTGGGGCACAGCAGTGAAGTTTGGAGCATTCTGTTCCAAAAGAATCCAACCGAGTAGGATAGCAAAACACTCAAATGAGTCTGCACTCCTGCAGCACTGTGTGAAAAAAGTGGAGCATCTCTGTGGTTAGTTTCCAGCAGAACATGATAAAGAGAATGGGATAACAGGAGTAGATGCAAACTCCTTAGTGCATTTGTCCTATCCACGCCTCCCTGTCCCCATTCAAGCTGCTAAAACCCTGGAGCCTTGTCTGAATATAGAGAAAGGCTGTTTTGGGAGGACTCTGATTCGTTGTTAGAAAACGCTGTGATTTCTGTGATTTCCAGTTTCTGCTATGCAAGAAGCCAACTGTGGGACCTTGATTTACATAACCTTTTGTGCTTCTATTTCCTCATCTCTAAAATAAGGCCTATTATAATTCCTGTGCCATAGCGTAGAATATCAAATAGTATGTGTGAAATTATTTATAAATAGAAAAGTGCCATCCATCTCCAATTTATGCAGTTTCTTCTCTTCCGGGGGAAACTTGGACTCTCCACTGTGGCCAGAGACGGATGTCACAGATTGGGAAATTTACCTTTCTCGCCGCCCGCCCTTTTGTCTGCATTATTCATCTTTGTCCCATTTGGAGGGCATGATGCCATCCAACTGTGCATGGTTCTACACCTCAATAACAACTCCAGAGCAATTGAACTTAATGTATGCTGCAACACGTGCCGGAGAGTAAGGGCTGTGAGGCGGGAAACGCCGGTTCTGCCTCGCTCCTGGGGAAGTCAGGACAAGACAGCTGCGCCTATAAATGAAGCCATCTGAGGAGTTAACATGGAAGAAGGCACCACATAATCACCAGGTTCTGTGGAGCTGCGCACGGACCATGCTTTAGAAATTAATAAAACCACCGAAGACGATGGGAAAGATACACAAAATGAAAGCCAAATGAATGGATTCGCTTTCTTGCGTGGTTCAGAAAGACTGCCAGGCTCTGCTGGGCTGTGGTTTAAATGGTCTTTCTGAGTGATTTACACCACCGTCATGTAAGAAATCAAAGTCAAGCAGGGTAAAAATAAAGAATAATCACACTTGTGGTTCTAGTGGGTAGAAAGTACCCACTAGAGGTGGGAAAGAAGTTGGTAAATAAAAACAAGTTTTGTCATTGTTGCTGATTTAAACGTTAGCAACTTATCTCTCTTAAGATTTTCAGCATTACTTTAATTTCCTTTTTTCCATTAAAAAAATTACATTTCCTCCCCTTCTCCCAGTCCCCTCCTGCTCCCCCCTCATCCCTCCTCCCTCTCCCTACTTCCTTAAAAGAGGGCATGGTACCCTGCCCTGTGGAAAGTCCAAGGCCCCCCCTCCCCATCCAGGCCTAGGAAGGTGTGCATCCAAATAGACTGGGTTCCCAATAAGATAATACATGCAGAAGAGATAGGTCCTAGTGTCATTGTTGATGGCTTCTCAGTCTGCCCCCATTGGCAGACACATTCAGAGAGTCCGATTTGATCATATGCTCGTTCAGTCCCAGTCCAGCTGGATTTGGTGAGCTCCCATTAGTTCAGGCACACTGTCTCAGTGGGTGGA